>JBCJKH010075579.1:0-26436 GCA_039877255.1 Loriculus beryllinus | reverse complement strand
TCCCCTCCTCCCTGGCAGAGCATGAGGCTCACAAAGTCCTTGGTCAGTCTAAACATTTCAGCAATAACTAAAAACATCGCTGTTATCAGTTCTGTTCCCAAGCCAAAACTCAAAAACACAGTGCTTGCACTAGCTACTAAGAAGGAGAAAAAATGACTACTACTGCTGAACCCAGGACACAATCTTTGAACTTTTTTCTTCCTCAGCAGAGCAGTGTTTAGTGCTAGAAATTACAGTTCTCACAAGATGTGCTATTCATCTTTTTTAGATAAGAATACTGTAATATATGAATCTTGAAAGGAGTACAGTATTTGCATTATTTTCTCTCTTGCTGCTTAACGGAGAGATACAGGGAAGACAAGAAAAAAGTGGTCAGCTGCTCTGGTCATGACTTCTGATTTTGAGAGTTCTCTGAACTTTGCCATTCACTCTTCCAGGCTATAAACAAACTTTTAGTGTTCTTAAATACTTAGGTAGCTGTTAACAAAAATGGAATAAGTCATTGCTCAAAAAATGTCTGTAATGCTTCTAGCAAGGCTTTATCTTTATGACACTAACGATAATCCCTTGTGTAATTAACTGTAGAGCGGTTATGCATGCAGTATGCAGTCCATGACAAGCCTCATAGAAAATACATCAGTATTAGCCACAGGTGAATTCATTTAGAAAGATTAATGACTGCACCTGAATTTTAATGTCTGAAAAGGGATGGAACACTGAATCCTTAATTAAAAAGTTGAATGACTGGTATGGTTTGTTTAACATCGCAAATTTCAACAGGAGATTTTTATATTCAAATGAAGTCTGAAAAGGAAAACTTTCGTTAGAAGGTGGTGAAGTAAGGGTGAAAAGGAAAAACGTTTTATGTGCTTTACTTTATGTAAATTGATACATGGATCAGTAGCTTTGATATGGATCAAATGAAGTATAATTATGGCTCCTCTCTGTTTACAGTGAATATGGGGCAAAGAATTCTTAAGAAATGCAAGGCATTGCTACACTCCTACCAATATAAAGTTAGATGAGAAGAGCAGTAAAATTGACGAGTGATCTTATTCTTTCCTTAATGAGATAGTTTCCTCTTCATTATTATTTTACAAAGTTTTTAATGAAGAGAAAGTAACCTTGAAAAACACTTACAATCCCATTCCCAGAAGATGCTAAACTCACCTTTTTCAAACTCAGCTTTCAATTAGTAAGTTAGTTAAAAGTAATTCAGAGAACCACCATTATCAATGCAAACAGTGCCGTCTTTCAAATATTTCTTACATTTTAATATTTAATAAAAAGAGAGGCTAGATTTTGAGAGGAATAAAAAAATTGGAATAGAACTCCCATACCTGTTCAGAAATGCTAATGTAAGGGACATCTGAATGTACTGGTGCTACACTGCCTAAAATGCATCTTTAAAAATCCTCTGCTGACTGCTTTTAGCTAGTTTGAATCATGGGAAACGTATTCTGAAAACTGGAGCCTTGTAAAGCTTATGTGAACAGCAAAATGGATCACTGTGTTCAAAATCAAGACTGAGATGTTTAACTACTGACCTCAATTGATACTGAAAGTCAGTAGTTTTGCTGTTTTATTCTAAAAAATGAGAGTCACATAAACTTTATTTTTAATGAGATCCCCTTCTCTTTAACTGCAATAGCAGACTCTAAGAAAACAAGTTTCCAAGCAAAGACAAGGAAACCAGTTCAACTGAAGATTGTCTTCCTAATAATCTAATTATATTTTGCATTGTTCCACTTTAATCCGTTCAGAAAAGGAACATAAACTGAAAACTTTGAAATCAGAGAGAGAAGAAAGAAAAGGGAAATCAAAAGTCAACGAAGGATTGCCAGTGATTTATTCTGGGAAGCGCCTGTGAGTACTACTCGCAGCTGTAGTAAAGCAGATTGTGATGCTCTTTAGCTGCAGCACAGTGCCTGCTGTACCACTTTTACTGCCAAGCAGTAACATGGCTTTTATTCTTGACCACTTTCCAAGGAAGCATATTTTTAATGAAATGTCATTAAAAAATGTGTACCTTCTTGTAAAGCTTCAAGGAAGGGAGGAGGCATTTGGAAAGCTGCGTGGGGAGTCTGTGTACATGTGTATATTTGCATTCATGTATAAACAGTCCTTCAGTTACTCATGTAAACTACCTGCAATATTTGCCAAGACAGAAAACTAGAACATAAAACACATATACATATATCACATACAGATATGTGTGTATATACATATTATATATAATGTTTTCTTTTTCAGGTATATCAGCTTTTTGAATGCTCAGTTGAAGAGGAATATGTGTAATAAACTGCCAAAATCTCCAGTTTAGTGCTCAGCTTGTTTATTGCTCCTTATTTCCGTAGCCTCTGCTTCAAAACAATCACTGGCATATGAATTGTAAATATTTTTGATAGTCCGATATTAATTTCCTGGAATTAAACACTGACATCAGAGGATAAAAATAAAACTGCAAAGACATGTTGAAACTTCAGGATCCTTGTCTTGATGAACTTGGTTAATCCTCTCAGGAAAAGTCAATTGCAGGATGTACATTTGTGTGACTTAAAGGAATGATTTTGTTCATACCAGCTAAAATCGGTTATTAAATCATGTGTTATTAAACTTGTGACAAGGAAATGCTGACTTACAGAAGCAGGTTAAGTCCTTGGCTATCCAAAATATTTTGCTTTAAATGTCAGCTGGTTTGGGCAAATCTCAAAAAGCACCACAGTTCTATTGAGCTCAGATGCTTACCTAAACACTATGATGTTTCGGACTTGACCCAAAATTGATGGGATTCTTTCTATTGAATTCACTGAAATATGGGCCATTATAGTCTAGGTAAATGAGGTGAACAACAACTTTTCAATTTTAAGGAGGGTGGTAATTGTAAGACATGAGACTAGAATAAGAGTTTTTGTCTTGGTATGAATTGTACGCCACATCCTGTCCTCCAATTCTCTGGGCAGTAAATTACTTTGGAAGTCAAAATTTAGACTGGACAGGAAAATAAGCAAAATGATAATTTATAGATACTAAAAGAATGGAATGCAAAAAAACAAGCATAGCACTTTCAAAGTTATTTAATTTTGCCTTGAATAAGCATTTCTATATTATTTTATTCAGATTTTTTTTCATTACTATTCTGGGTATTCCATATGCTCAGGAGAAAAAAAGCTCTTGATAAACATTTACTGTGCACACTCTATCAAAGGTCCCATATGGTTGTTAAGAATTCCATGTACAGGCATACTCTTAAGCATATGGGGACACACATTCACACACATCCCAGCTCTGCAAAACCAAACATCTCTGCACCTTAGGGCTCTCACTTCCTGAAGGAGGTAAGGGATAGGTGTAATATGGCACTTTGTCTCACTTACCTCTTTGAAAACTCTAGGGAATTTGCTCAGAAACTTCCCACAAGTCTAAAAGGCTTATAATGCCCAGAAGATGACCATCCTGCCTTCTTAATGGAGGCAAGGATAAGTGTAATCTCCTTCCCAGAAACCACAGTGAAAAGCTCCCTAGTTTTTTAAAGAAGACTTTCCATTGGCTGCAATAATGTTCTGGGTCTTTCTCAAAACCCTGATTCTTCCGAGAAAGTTTCCCTTTATGGGAATGATCTTTCCACATATCACTCTTTTAACTCAGCACACCATATTGTTAAACCAGAAATGTTTTTAAGTTCAAGTTAGTACTCAGTTTAGTAGCTGGATGATTTCAGATTGTCACAGATCACTTTGTCCAGTAAAACAATTTAATGTGTGGGTGTTGCATAAATATAACTGAAGTGATACTTTGAGAGAGAAAGAGAAATAATTTTATGCAGCTTATATCTAGTCTAGAAATCTATAAAGTCCTGGAGAGTTGATGTCCTTAAAGAAGCAGAGGATATCCTCTTCAGGGTGGACTGCAAGTCCCTATGTACACATGTAAATCCCCACATCTGCTGTAATCTTAGCCTGTTTATCCGGAAGCCAGACACATGCAGTGCATTAGTGGATCGGATCTGAACCACTTTCTTTGCTGCAAGAAAAAATATAATTTCACCATAAACTGAGCTCAGTAGCATGTTTTGGCATTATCAGTACAATGTAAACTGGCTTTCAACACAGTTTAGAGCTGTGGCCACAGTTATAGTATCTGAGGGGTGTATCTAAAACAGTCATGCTTCTTGAGGTAATCACTGGAACAATATATAACCTTAGAAAGAGAAGCCCCAGCTAAAAGCTATTTGAAAACAATATAGCCCACAGGGCACCTCGAGATAAGCTGATTCTCCTTTCATTACTTCTTAAGCATCCATTAAAAGCTAAGCACTCTATTCTGCCCCTACTTGCACCCTGTGGATCCTGGAGGTTTGTGCAGTGGGAATGAAAGGCACTACCCCAATCTGTCATTCAAACTACAATTAGACATCCATCTTTAAGAACCCTGGGCATAAAGAAAATACAAAATAGAGGAAAACAAGGGCTTTCTTAGGAAAGTAGGAAACAAAGAATTCATGGCCCACACAGGCATGTTATGTATGTTTTCATTTCTGAAATATTTTATAGGCTTGGAAAAAAATTGAATGCACAGGTTAAAGCAGTCCCTAGGCAACTTTAACTTGCACAACCAGCATTTATTGAGCTGATGATCACCGTCCGTTATTACTGACCTTAGCAATACTACAAGAATCCTATATTCACACGGATAAACTCTTCTCCACAACTTCACCAACTTATTAGGGATAAACAGGCTTTACTTCAGCATTTGCCATGTGTGATTCATATCTATCCATTTTTCATTCAGCCTCCTCTTTCCACCTCTCTTTAGACAGTGATTGCTTCTCCTACTGTGTGCTATGTAAGTAAGTTTTCAAGAGATTGGTTTATTCAGGAGAGAAACCTGACAGTGAAAAATATCCAAGAGAATGCAAGCTTATGTTACCTCAATTAGTTATGAAGAAGTATGTAGAAAAATATGAAATGCAAGGGGCTTAGGACTGGAAAAAAATCATTAGGTTGGGTTAACTGTACAGAGGATACTGTTACCCGTTGTTTGCTGTTCTAGGTTATTGTAGAAGAAAAAAAACCTGTGTGAATGATATAAAGCTGCTTTTTAAGATCTTTTCCTTGCATTTATATTTCAGTTCAGAACTTAAAGTCAAATATGGATCCCCTTATTATTGTGAAAAAGTGTGAAAAATGTCTTCATAGATGTATAAAAATAATATAAGCTGATTAATATTAAGGATAAATAGCTGTGACTAACACACTGACATTATATTAAAGACCATCTCAGTATCATTCTTGTGCCCAATTGTTTGAACACTCAATATCAGAGAAGCACATGACTAGGTATTACTGAAAAATAAATTATTATTATAAATTGTGAGATTGAAGCAAGTATTGAGAGAATGAAAATGCAATTCTTCAAAGATAAGTTACTCTTTAAGATCATATACTCTAAGAAGTGTTTAGGTTTTTCTTTTTAAAGAGAAAGAAAAGCTGTTTTGAAAGAGCTGTTGCAGATTTAATATTTCTTCTATAATAGAATGTCTGTGGAAAAAACAAGTAGACCATTTACTGCTGAGCCATTTCTCATACATTTTCAATGTTTATTCTGTAACTTTTGTGTGCCACTAGATTCATTGCCATTTTAGTAGAAATTGAATATTACAGAAAATAAAGAGCAACATCAAGGTACAAAAAATGTAAAGCATTATGCAAGCATTTACTTTATATGTGAATGTCTTGATTTCAAACATCAAAATAATTTCTTGACCAAAGCAGACTGCTGTACAGTCATATATTTTATGTACCCAGCAATGCTGGAGGTTTACAGATTCCACATTTAACATTAATACTTCAGGATTATGCAGCTGAAGAGTTGGGCCAATTAACAACAGTCCTTTTGTTTATACAGTGCTAAGGTGAAACGGTCCAGTGACAACTGTATTATTTTTTGCCTTTTCAGCTGTCCACACTTGTGCAATAAGCTCAACATTCTGTCAGGTCTCATCATGTATCCTTTTTATTATCACATTGTGTGAATCTGTAAGGTTGTAAATTAGAAAGATTTTTTCTCTTTTTTGAAGTTGAATTCCTAATCACCATAAAGGTGTGTCATGGTTTAAGCCCAGCTGGTAACTCAGAACCATACAGCCACTCACTCACTCCCCCACCGTTCCTCCCCCCACTCCTGGAGGGATACGGAAGAGAATCAAAAGAATGTACCTCCCACGGGTTGAGATAAGAACAGTCCAGTAACTAAAGTATAACACAAACATAATGATAAGGGAAATAACAAGGGAAGGGAATACAACCCCTCACCACCTGCTGACCGATCCCCAGCCTGACCCAAGCAGTGATCTAGCCCTTCTCGGTAACTGCCCCCAGTTTATATACTGGACATGATGTGCTGTGGTATGGAATACCACTTTGGCTAGTTTGGGTCAGGTGTCCTGTCTCTGCTTCCTCCCAGCTTCCTCTTCTCCCAGGCAGAGAATGAGACTCAGAAAATCCTTGGTCAGAGCAAACATTACAGAGCAGCAACTAAAAACATCGGTGTTATCAGCATAGTTTTCAGACTGAGAATCAAAAACACAGCGCTGCGCCAGCTACTAAGAAAGAGAAAAATGACAGCTACTGCTTAACCCAGGACAAGGTGACATGGTTACCATGTCAATCAGGCACAGATAATCAAGTCCATAATAAGGGATCTCAGGTATGCTTGGTATCTGGCTGGAAAATTAAAGTTTTAGAACTTAATGCCACCAGGACGATTGAGAAAAACAGCTGCAATGTAAGACCTGGCAATTTTCTTCTTTTTTTTTTTTTTTGAAAGACTGGAGGGGAACACATAAGGCAAGGTCAGTTGCTTTAAAAACACTGATGGATTTGATTGTCTCTCACGTACATATGTTTTTATTATCCTTCAGAAAATTCCCTTCAAAAACACGATAGAAAGGAGCCGCCGGTGTGGTTGAACGGGGCTATCTAAACAAGACACTAGGTTTAGTGTTTGTACACTGTGTTTGTCACTGCGATGTGGGACCTGTTTTATTTGCAATCTTAGTAGTTCAAATTTTCTTCAAAAAGTAGTTAGCAGCATAATGCAGCCCCAGAGCTTGGCTTGTGTTTGTTTTCATCAGTATACAATAATCCATTCTCATAGGAGGGCTGCGTGAGCCTTAGAAGTGTATATGCCATTCTTGCCTATGCACTCCCTGCATGTGCTGAATCAGCTATTTTTCCTTTGGAACAGCAGTGAATCTGCTAGTTGCCTGCTATCTAAGATTTAAATGCTAACTTTTCCCCTTGTGTTTCTGTGTATTAATCTCCTTTAGCCTAATTTCTGTTTGTTTGTTGTTCCGTTCACTGTCTCTGAGTAAACTAATCTGTTTAGTCTTTTATGTATACACATGGCTCTGGCTTAGGCTTGTGCTTGGTTTAGGATGGTAGAAGTTCAAGAATGATCGAGGTGTATGTTACATGGAGCATGCTCCCTTTTATACACACACTCCTGAGGATACTGGAAACCTTTGATATTTGGAGCTTCACCATTTGGCTTTTTTCCTGTGATATCTTGATTTGGTGAAGTGCAATCAATTAAAAAAAAATAAAATAAAATAGAGGCGGCAAAAATTTAGTTACTTAGGCATAGTAGTCAGCTGGATTTCTCTTTGTACCAAAAAGACCCCCAAATTATCCAGTTTATCCTCTGGCTCTCTTGATGGGTCATTGCGTCAGTCAGCTGCACCAGATCCTCCCTTCAGCTGATGCGTCACTCCTCACTGCTGCTTCTATGAGCTGTGAAGGTCCATGGGCATTTTTGTTCACTGTGAGCTGTGTCTCTGCTAATTATCCCAGAGGTATAAAATAAAAACAAAAAAACAGAGAACAAGTGAATAAATAGAATAGATTGAATCTCTCAATCCAATACAGAAAAAAAAATGTAAATAATTTCCAGTAAATTGATGGTAATTGATAAAACTCGTAGCAATTTGTTTGCTTTCACATAAACAAATTACTAAAATATGTTGCTGTGACTTACATGTCCCCATTTCATCTCACTCACTAAATGGTTATTGTCCCACACTTTAAAACACTGTTTATATACAATTCTGTAACAACCTCACTGTATGACAAACTCACATTAACATCTCTAACTTGGTGTTTGGAGCATTTGCACTCACAGAAGGTCTGTCTGGAAGGCCCCTAAGATCAATGAGAATTTTTCCATTGCCTTCAATATGCTTACTGTGAATCCCAAAGTGAAAAGTAGCTTGCGGGGAGCCTGGATCTTGAGCAGGCTGGTGCACACAAATAAGAAGTGCCAGACTGTAAATTTCTGGGAAATGTTTTTGCTTCCGAGCCAGACTGCTGGGTTGGTGTGAAGTTTCTGCCTGTGGTCTCTCGTGCAGTTGGGGCTACCAAGCATTTAGCAAAAGTGACAACGAAGGCCTGACCTCCACTCTAGCACTTTGGCTGCCACAGTATCGCTTCACCCCACACGAGTGAATTTTAAATTTAAAAACAAAAAAAAAAAGGCAAAAAACTAATGGTTCTTTAATGCAGTTCAGTAAAAAATTTTTCTTTTTAATCTGTAACATATGTTACGTCTATGTATTTTCTTCTCCACTGCCCTCTCTCTCCTCCCCATTCTCTAAGGCAAGGGAAATTTTAACATTTTTTCCTCTGCTGTGCATGGGAACACCATTCAGACTCATGCTGCGTCAATCAGAGCTCATCACTCCACAGTCAGGCATATCAGCTTAATCCTGCCACAAAGTTCTGACTTTCTCAATATCTGAGAACTGAGTTTGTCAGCCAACAAACAGCATCAAATTCCTAGTTCCATATGTTGAATGATGAAATGTGTATACTTTATCTCTTTTTCAGGCTTCTAAATTCTCAGCAGTTTATATGCTTCTGTGATGGGAACTTCAAAAACTTCCATTAATTATTGGTAGCCCTTGTCAGAGGGTTATTCCTCTGGAATATGAAGCTCTGTCAACACAGTACAAGGTCAGTTCTAATTTTGTCAGAATCAGCTTTCAAACAAAACCCAAGAAGAACCCTGGAATACAGTTCTGACAATGTTGCAGCACTCTAATTTCAACAGTTTGTATTTCAGAATATTCTGGTTTTAATTTACCAAGTTAAAAACTCAAAATCAAAATAACTGGGTTTTGTAAGTGAATTTCAGAACTCCCAGGTTTAATTTCTTCTCTCGTTCTAAGCTGGAAATGGTTTAATAAAGCAAAACGTCCACATATGATCCAGGAAATTTCAATATAACACTAAGCATAGAAGACTCTAATATGTATTTCAAAGAAATAACTTTTTGTATGGTTTGCCATACATGTTAATCACGTGTAATGTTTCATATGTAATATAATAACTAGGTATAAATATTCTGGAAATAATGAGCTTGATAGAACGCATTTGTAGATAATATTTTCTTTAATATGCACTGTACAGTCTATTGTGGAACATAAAAGGAGCACAAATCAAATTAACCAGACAAGTCTAAATAAAGAACTAAGCCAAATGCCTTCTGCAGCAAAACTCAGGCAGCCACCAAGAGATCCTAAAACATCCCAAAGATTTCAGCATTTCTCAACCTTACACAATTCACAATGTGATGGTTTAAATGAAATATTTCAGTATAAAAAGTAAACATACACACAAGTGTGCATTCATACACTAGAAACACTAAATCTCACATCCAGTGGGGGTTAAGTAGCATCTATCTCTTAAAAAAAAATATAATGAAAAAAATATTCATTCTTGTCATGAAAAAAGCAAGAGAAAACAAAATACAGTAGAAAGGTGCAACATTTCTACTGTAATACAGGTAATTTAATAAAAAAAAAATGTATTTTAAAAAATTCAAGTAAGGGAAGTTTATTAGCTGTCAGTTCCTTTCTTTAGAATGTACAGGGAACGCCTCTTATGCCTTTCACAGATTACTATTTAGTATCCTGTTTGCTGCTCTAGGTAACAAAGTGCTTTTAAACACTAGCTTCTAATAGTGACACAGTTTTTCTCATCTCTAAACCGAAAATTCCTGCAAATGTTAACAACTAATTCAATAAGCATGGGGCCTGCAAAACAATGCAAACCTTAGCTTTAATTTCCTTCACGTTGACCTTTCTCCCAGAAAAAAACTGCTCCAGATTAAATGCCAAAAATTAAAATCTTTAAAGTCACTGCCCCTTGAGCAATTTTAATGGGGGACCAATTAAAAATCTAGGTTCTGTCTCGCTGTTGACTTTACTGGCTTGAGTGAGCCTCCTTGAAAAGCTTTGTGCTGTCCTCTGCTAATTGTCCTTTGGCACATAAAAAACAAGTGGTGAGAAAAGAAGGTAAAATCTGTTTGCAGGGTTTTTTTTAATTGAGGTATTTATAGCACTTTGCTAATTCCACTGAGACGATCAAATTCTGCTCTCTAAAGGCAGTATAAGTCCACTGAAACCATTTTCTGAATTCAACCCAGGTAAATGCCAAAACAAGTTTTCCTCTTGGTCTCCAATGGCACAACGTTAAGTGCATTAAACAGGAACACAGAACTCCAAAAGACAAAGAGTTAATTAGTACACAGCTGAATATATAAACTAAATAAATTATCCAGGACATATTGTGCCCAAAGTAGTGGTGCCAAGCATAGCTATTTTGAAAAGCTGTCAGATGGAGGCATTTGGTGGTTTGCATAGCAAATATAGACTGCGAATGCCTCCCTTGAGCCTGACACCATTGATGCTGTCTGTATAACCTTAATTGAAAATCAGATTCCAAACTCTTCTCTGTCTTTTGCTATTGGCAGTCACATCTACCTGGGTGTGGACAAAACTCCAGATGTGGTGACCCAAAGCTGTAACTTTCTCTCTCAAAAATGGTATGTGCTAGGAATGTTTAATATTAAAACTGTTTGGAAAGATTAAAATAGTACTTGTCATCTCTTTCCTGAAAAAGAAAATAAACGTGGTTTTCTAAAGCAAATGAGACATAGTATAATTACATGACAAAGCGAATACCAGACGCATAGCACCAAAGCAAAGCATCTAAAACATAAAAGCTGAACAAAACATCCAAGTCTGTCTATTTTTCTCCTCAGTTCTGTTGAAATAGTTGATGTGTATGCACAACCAACTGTATGTAGCACATCTGCATTGAGAGGCCAACTGTCTCTCTAAAAATAATTTTAATACTAATTGCAAGAATGATGAAGTCTGCTAAGGCATACATACCAATTACATGAGTCAGCAGAAAATACATCCAGCTGTTCTATCCTCAAAAGAGTCCTGGGGTTTGCACAGTGCAGATGTTTTCCTTTTTTCCTTTTTTTTTCTTTTATTCTTCTCAAGGACCACAGGTCACAGTATCATTTTGTCCTTCTGATCATTAACTTCAAGGGGTAAGAAGAATGATTTTACCAGAACATCTCAAAAGAACTGGAATCTGGGGTTAAGTTCAGTGACTTTTATTCATTGTACCTCTCTAAGCTGTGAAATAGACCCTTTTCTGATCACCTCTGTGCTGCTACAGTGTCCATCTGCTCCATTGGCTCTTCTTCCACTTTCTGCCCTTTTGCCAATGCTTTCACATTATTTTGATTAAGATCCTTAGACTATCTGGTGCTTCCTTAGGATGTATTCAGCATTTTGCTTTGCTTTGAAGAATTGTGTCAGCAGAAGCAGGAAGAAGACAGGGTAAACTCAAGAATCTGGGATATTAAAAGGACACTTTCTCAAAATTTTCAGAGATCATATTTTCTCTGATTTGTTCTAAATCAAAAGAAAAAATTGCAAGTTGCCATTAGTCCCTGTAATCAGTACAAAAATACAAAACCAGCTCTGAAAGTAAGTTCTTTTCTTTAAATTTTTATATATTTCTAAAAGAAACTAAATATTACCATGTTTTGTGATTACTTTTAAATGTTATTAGAAATCATAGTGACTAGCCTTCTGCACTTTTCATAGTGAAGTATTCCTTGGGTAAATTGGCATTTTGACCATGCTACTATGACTAGTTTGGGCAGTCACTGAAAGCAAAATACATCCCTAGATTTCTCATTTATATGGGACGACACAATATACACCCCTACTAAACTATAAGCTGAATCTTTAGGCTCTGTAAATTGAATTAATTCTCCTGAAGCAGCAGAGTATTGGAACCGTTCATTTATTTAAACAAGCATATAATGAATTTATTTGTTTCTCTATTCACAGTCAGTTAGGTGTTTCTGTTTTCTCTGTGAACTAGAATATCACACATAAGATGCATGCTTTCTGTCCATGCGTTTCTCTGTGTGTAAACAGTGTGCTTCTTCTTTAAGGGCATGTCTTTTCTGCAAGTTCTCAGTGACGAAACAGATGTTTTTATAGTGCTACCAAAATGAGAAGAGCCCAGAAACAGGAAATGTCCTCTCTCATACTGAGGACCTGACAGAGAGAAAATTGGTGGTTTTCCATAAGTGAGCTCTTGATTGAAGTCAGACAGTTACTTAGGTCTCATTACGTGTGGTTAGTTTGGCTAAGAATAGACACATTCAAAACCAAACGTCAATGTCTTAAAAGCCACTCATGGGATAAACAACAGCTTCTGTCTTTAAGCCACTTAATTTTTGCCATCAAATTAATATTTTATTATTCCTTAGAGTCCCTGACATGGTCTTTATGGTTTTAAGATGTGCAACACACCATACATACAAATTCTAAAAAAGGTCTTGCAAGTCCATTGAGAAAAGGTGCTGGAACTAAATATTTTAGTTTCCAGCAGATGTAATTAACTGTGTATAATGTTGGAATCATTAATTTTAAGTGAGAATAAGCAAGAGAATAAAAATATAAGTAAAATAATTTCTGAATTGCTTATCTATAACACTGGCTTCTGTTTTCATCTGTAAATATCTTGTTTAAAGCCATTGAGTCTCCTGCTGGTAAGCATATATTTTATAGCCTAATCCATTCCATATTTCACACAAGAGACTTCATAAAGTAAACAGATTTTTTTTTTTTTTCACTGATCTCAAAATTATCAATTATTTTTTATGGCACTTTTTGCATCATTTACTAAGGAGGTATTCATGGCTTTATAGACCCTTTCTTTTTTCATCAGTCATTCAGAAGTAAAAGATTTATGAAGTTAAATGTTTTTTATCATGCTCTGATTCATACGAACATATTGGTTAAAACCGGTGATGCTTCAGTCAAAATAAATGTCCACAGTAATGAATTTATACTCTTTCATAATGCAGAATAGGTAAGTTAAGAAATAGGATGGCATGAATACATAGACAAAGATTAATATGGGCCAAGATTTTCAAGGACGACTTTCATTAATTAATTGTGCTTTTTCATTTGTTTAATTCATGGGCATTTTTTCTGTATCATTGTAACTACTGAAAAAAAAATGCATCAAGCAAACAGAAAGGTAATAAACTGTCAGAAATGGCTAGAACAGTTGTGGCTAGGACATGCCAACACACAAAACAATATACAAAACAACATACAAAACAATACTTAAAATTCTTTCATATGTAATACAAATCAGAGGCCAAATAATTAGCAACTTGTAAACACTGTAGGATTAGACATGCTCTTAACCTAGGTTTATACATATTTTGGAAAGTTTTCTCAAGAGGCCCCAGGGCAGGTGCACTGATATTGATACACTCTATGAAGGAATTATTCAGGTGGTTTTTAATAACACCAATGGGATCCCTTTATGCCTTTGTAACATGTGTTTCATTTAATAATAAGCCTTTAACTAAAATTTACATGGGTCCATTTCTGTCTGGCTCCGAAGACATGTGAAAGGATTGTTCACAGCTTTGTACTGATATGCTGTTACACAGATCATTATACATTAATGTGGAAGTGTATATTGTTTTATAGAGTATATGACAGATACACAGTAGAGTTTTCCTATCAAAAACATGGCAGGAAAAAAGCAGTAGTGGTCATTAGCAAATACCTGGATTAAATTCCATATGGAAGGAATCTTATTATCAAGACAGCTTTCTACAAATGATGGGCAGACTGATTATAGAAAAGCACACTGGATTACAGGAGTATGACCGTATCAGAGGGAAAAAAGAGCAGAGTTAGAAAGCTTAATCTGAGCTGACTGGAATAGGACAACAGCAGCCAAGTAGGGTAGGATGTCTCCATCAGAGCATAACAAAGTAGGCCAATAGTGCTGGCAGTGGGAAGAGGAATGAGAGCCAACTCTATCAGGAGGAAAGGAAGAGCTGAGAACAGTTCCTTTGATGAAGAATGGAACAAGCTAGCCTCTTTAGAGAGAGAATCAGACCATGCTCAGGAGAGAAGAGAACAGTATGGCTACAGCATTTAAAAAGCCTGAAATCAATATTACTCGATTGGAAAGAAGAGATGGCTTTAGGTTGGAAACAGAATCAAAACACATGAAGTACTCCATGTAAAATAGCTTGACATGCAGTATACCATAGTGAGACAGACTACTAAAGAGAAAATGAGTGAAGCCATGGCTTGCAGAGCTCTTAGAAATGTGTGTTGATCAATGCTACTAGCAGCAAGATCAGTGATTCAACAAGTGCCTCTCACTGTACTTACTTCCTGTCAGTATTTCTGTTCCCTACTCTGTCTTCCAATGATACATGGAAAGGAGGAGACAAGTAATCACAGAACTTCTCAGGAATGATCTTGAGAGAAATAGAATGTAGTAATGTTTTCCATTCATTGAGAAGGATGATGTAAAAGCAAAGTGAAGTGATTGCAGTAACTGTTCAGGCACAGACAAATAGAAGTAAGCAGTAAAGGTTTAAGGTAATTTTTTGATGTACGATAAAGCAAATATTTCCTTTTTTATACCTCAGAAGTTTGCAGTGAAGTAGCATATAAACTCTTTCCTTTGAACAATGAATTGAAAATCTGGGACAAGCAGGTATCTCTGAATAGCTGTTGGGGAGATGCATCATGCTTCCTATAAAGGAATAACAATTCATGGATCAACAGCAGAATAAATTTCTTTGTGCTCTAGTTTCAATATCTTTTCCTTTATCAATTTCATCATTGCCTTCTTCAGGTTAGGAGACTAGTAAGCAGTCCTTAAAGTTAGGGTGAGACACAGCACAAAGTGGCCACTAACTTCCATGTTCCTCAGTGCATGTGTATTGTTCATGGTGGACAGAAGTCCACAGGAGTATTTATCAAAGGCAAACTAGCAGCTGGGAACTTGTAGGTTAATTTAAAAAAATAAATTAATAAAAAATTTGTAACCTGGTGTTCTTACCATCTGTTAATTTAGCATTTTTTAATTTGTACTTTATTCTGGGTAAAAATTTGCCTCCTAAATCCTTTTGGAATGATAAGTAGTGGATGTTTTTCTACTTCTTCCTCTCCCAGAGCTCAATCCACAGTTATGGTAATGATTAATCCCTGAGTATCCATTAGCCTTTCTGCATAATCCTGATCAAGGAATGACAATAAGGAGGATTCCTTATAATAGAATGATGTAATACTCTGGGAAATTAGTCACTGAGAGTTCCATTACAATAACGTTGCATTACAGAGAGATAATCACAAGAGGAAAAAGTCTCACAGTGACACAGCATGTCTATGAAGGTCTCTGGGTTGCAGAATCAAAGTGTTTTCTACAACCCCCTGTCCGTGTCTCTCTTAATAATGCCTCTCATCATGACATTAGACAAATCAGACTGAGTTTGTGTTATTCTAGTAGCTTCAAGCCAGAACTGCAAATCCTGGTTGTGTTTGAAAACCTCAGGGAAAAAAAAAAAAAAGAAGAACGAAAAAGAAAGGTCCCTTCTCATTCTCCAGGGACTGCCTATTACAGGCAAACCACTTTCAAGAAAAGAGGTACAATTTGTGGTAAATTAACATTCCTGAGAGTGAATAGTGGCTGAAATTTCTGCCGGAGAATGAAGCTGCCCTGGTGAGTTACATGTGATGCTAAAACTGAGTGTCAAGGTAACCATCTGATGAAGTTTCAGTTTGGCCTATGTCTAAAAATAACAGTGAAGTCACAATAAATTATTCCAAAATGTATGCGTGAATGCCTATAAGGGAAAAAAAAAAAAGAAACACAAACAAAAACAAATCACTACCAACTTCCCACAAGTATGTACAGCAGCAATTAGCAACAAAAAAATACAGAAGAATGGAAAGATCACTTAGTGTAATGTTTAATAGAAAATAAGCAAGTAGGGAACACTGGGGGTAAAGAAAGAAACATTATCATATGTAGAATGCCTCTACATTATCTCAATTTAAACCTAGCCTGAAAACTTTCTATTTGCACCGACTATTTAGGTTTAGCTTTCCTTTTCCCCATTTTATAAAAGACTTTGAACTGACTGCTTGATGTTAAAAGCAGTGTATAAATTGAAACTCTGTTATGCTTCAGAGCTGATAAAGATACTGCAAATGCAAAGAAAAACTTTCAAATGAGAAACACTACAGCTGGAAATGCAAATCACATTAATCCAAGAAGGTTTTGGTTTTTGGTTCTGCCAAAGGAAGAGAGAGGTCAAGGGTAAAGTTATAAAGAATATAGGAAGGGATATGAAACAAAATCATAAAGTACAGTAAAATAGCTGAATAATAAATGAAAGCACGCACTGTCAGATGAGTCCAAGAGACCAGGCAGGAAGCCAGCAAATATGGTTGCAATATTAAAACAAGGGATGAAAATTATCAAGAAAATTACAGATACATTAAATGTCTATATGTGGAGAGGGAAGAGGGCAAAAGTAAGTGACACAGAGGGAGTCATCAGATGAGTGCACGAGGTCATATTTTACAGCACGTGCGAAACACTTGGGGTTTGTCCCAGTTCACAGAGGGCAGCAATAAGGGCATCCTAAATATTAGATTAAATCTGGCCATATTGGAGTCAATGTGAGTTTTGACATTGACTCTGACAAAGCCAAGATTTCATTCATTAAAGGAGGACTTTAATACCTGACTCAATAAGGTAGGAAAAAAACCCTGTTATTTCATTTTGTAGACTTGGACTCCAGTAGACAAAAGGTCATATTCTGTAAATATTTGTTGCTTTGTAATGTCAGGAGACTTCAAATCTTAATAATCATATGTCTGCCATATAGAATAAGGTCTCAAACAAGATTTAAGCGGTCTGCTTTTCAGGTGTAATTAGTTGGGTAACAAACCAAGAGCACTGTCTTGAGCTAAGTCAACAGGAGTAATCTTACACTAGACACTGGGGGAAAAAATGGGGGGGAAAAAAAGCCCATTTTATGGTTTTATGGGGCTTTTTTTGTTTGGTTGGTTGGGTTTTTTCTTTGTAAAATTTCTATGAATAAATGGTAGTAAGCGGGAAATGTGTCAAATTAGCTCAGGTTTTCCAGACACAAACACAGTGACATAGTATTGTTTCAGGATGTGCTTGTAGTTCCCCAGAAGAAATGCCAGAGGAAACATTCATCTGGTCCCCAGTATATGGACGGGGAATACCTTAGGAAATGCTAAGTAAAGGAAGTCTGTAACCCAACCCTTCAAACTTCAGGTAAGCAGGAAACAACTCCTAGGCATAAACATTTATTTGTATTCCTTGAATGAACTGTGCATGACTTTTTCTGTCTAAAGATATGCGGGAGGACTTGCTGAATACATGTCACATTAAACAATTATTGACAAAAAACCCCTCTGAAATAAAATGCTGGAAGTACAACCCAGAGCACTTCCCCCTTTTCACAGTTGAATGCCCTGCTGAAATTAAAAGCTGCATGCTCTCTTTTATTTTTCCTGCTAAAAAAAAAGCAGTGAAGCTAGTCCTGTTTTATTCGTTGCTTGCATTATTTGTTATGACATGGTGTTATCAAGATAGGAGATGAATATTAATTCCAGCAAATCTGGTGACTCACTCATTGTGGTGGTTATGGCTTGCAAACTTCCTGACATCTGGAAATGAACATTGCTCAGGAACTTATGTGCTACCTCACCTAACTTTGGGTTTCTAATGGTGCTTATAGAGATAGAGAGCCGCTCAAACTGCACAATGCATATCTGTACATATATAAAGATGTTCTTTTTTTTAGGAAAAAGATGGTTGTTTGTTGTTTTTTTTTTTTTTTGCTTGTAAGACCACAAATGAGAAGAGGTTTTAAGCACCCAAAATCCAAGCTTTGGTTGTTGAAATCTTTGGTGAAAACTGCATGCTGAAACAAAGGATCAAGGTCTGTCCCATTACCTGAGCTGCAGCTGCAAGACTCTATTTGCAGCTGGATGCAGGAAGGACGTCTGTGTATGCCTCAAGCTTCTTGGACCTATTTCTAAACAATGTGCTTTTGATCTCCCAGATCCCACAAAGTTTTAACTTAATGTACTAACCCTCCATTTTCCTTGCTGCTGGGACTTTCCTCATGACCATTTGTCCTGGAATCTGGCAGTCTCTCCCTAGTCAGCTTGTGCATGAATTATTACAACCTTCCTACTGCAGGGATCAACAAAACACCCTGTCTTATTAAAAACATGATTTTCAAACTTACTATTTATGTATAAAATTGCCAGCTAATATGGGGTTTTTTAGTCAGGGTGTTTGTTATATTTCATACACTCCATGTTCAGTTTCTGTATCAGCCAGGGACCACCACTCTTTTGGAAGGATAGATCTTTTGTAAGAAAGAAATTAAACTGGCAAGCAAAAGTACTTATTCCAAAACATTTTTGAGTTCTTGATCAGCTACAGATTTAAGTTTGTATATCCAAAAACCACTGAGCCAGACTAGAATATTGTGTGTCATTCTGGATCAGAAGTAACTTTTTTTTCCTATAAGGAAAACAATCCCTTTCTATTATTGGTCTAAATTTGTGACTTAGTTTTGTGTAAAATTAAGTTGGATGCATTTTTCTAAATTTCTAATTGTTTCTTCACCTTTAACTACTATAATTAGAGCTGTATTACAGATCAGGGAGAAAAAAAGTTAAGTACCCATACATTAAAAATACAAAAAATATCTTCAAAACACTTCTCAAATATGTAGAGCACCAGTTACATAAAAGTAATTTGTATAAATTTTTATTTATTCTAACAGTGGCTGAGCCATATACATATAATTCACTTTAAGCTGAACCATTCAAGTTTTTCATTCTGAGCCTGACAGTGGGTGAGCAACTGTCAATGTGTATATAACATAAAAATAATCAGTAAATCAGCAGTATTCACTAGGTAAGGTGTAAGGTGTTTAATCATCTGCCTTCACATATCTACGCTTATGAAATAAGTATTGGAGTTGTCCTCATTATCTGTATCACGGTGATATAGGTAATGATACACCAACAATGCACTAAGGTGTAACCTATCCCATAAAGGGGAACCCACTAGAAGTAGCCTAGTGCTTGTAAGGCTGTCTTCAGTTGCTGCTAGAAAAGACAAAGAAAGAGATGCATTAAACCGGAACAGGATGTTATAAAGCTGATGCTCATGACCAATACTCATTTCTTCTTGAAACTCAGGAAGTTAGATACAAAATTTACTTATATTCTCCTGAAGATGCTGATACAGTTCCAATGTGCTAAAAGTTGAGAGGTATCATAATGGAAAATCAGTTAAAAAAAAACAAAACAACACATTTTATTGTCATAAGATCACAGTATAACTCATAAAAGAATAATAACACTTTTAAACGTAAGAGTATCTGAAATACATAAAGAATCCTAAAGAACTGCTTTATTGGTATTTCATAGCCATTCATTCAATGGGTAATTAGTTTAACACCTCAGAGCAAGCCAAGTCTCTTGAGAACAAGTTTTGGTTTTGCTGATCCTAAAATGCCTATGCCATTATGAAATAAAATCTGAAGTGGAAAGAAAAAAGCAACTAATGATAAGACTGAGTTCACAGTAGTTTGTATGTAAAACACATCCTAGCATTTTATATATAGGACAAGACATAGATATAAACAAGTTACAGAAAAGAAAGGAGAAATGTATATTTGAAAAATAAGGGTAGTAATATTTTATAAGCATGAAGTATAGGTAGGGTACTGCAGGCTGGATAGTCACTGTCAACAACTAGAAATGTTGCTATTTATTTTTCATTCTCAGTTGTGCCTTTAAGTATTCAGGTCATTACTCTTACTAGCCCTATCACTGTTAAAAGTTTTGTTAATCTGAAGAACAGTAAAGATTCAAGATTATGGTGGTTGAGAAACAGATTACTTGCAGCACCCTATTAAAAAATTGCTTCACCCATTGTCTTCGTATTTTGTTCTTTTTTTTTTTTTCCTCCTAATAAATGGCTCACAAATATTGTCTATATTTGATGACAGTCATAAGGCCTATGTAGTTTTCTAACAGGGATATATCTGAAACTTTTATTTTAACCCTTATATTTTAATTAGGTTTGTTTAGAGACTGCCCCATGAAGACCTGTGTTCCTTATAAAGCCTGTATTCTAGGAAAATGCATACAAGTATGTGAATAATTTGAGCATTGAGTAAGAAGTAAGTAATCAGACCTTCCAAGATCAGTCCATAAATTTGTACAATTAAGAATTTGTCAGTGTCTCAAAACTCACATCATTCTATAGTCTAATACAAAGGGCACTTTTCCAGTTTTGCTTATAGTTCAGGCTGAAAGAATACGCTTAAATTTATATATTGGAACAAAAAAGCATAAAATCAGAATATTTATTTGGAAAGCACCTTATCACTAGAAAAGACTGCCATAAATCTGAAGCAAGTTTCCTCTGAAGAAAAATTAAAAGGAAAACAAAAATCTATAGAGAATTTGGGACCTGATATGAAATAGGAAATGCGTGTTTTTCACAGACTGAAAATGGGTTTTATCTTGTATGGAAAATAAGCAGCTGTCCTTGTCCTTCAGCTTCTCAACCCCTTGCATAGTGCAAGACTTCTTAGTCTGGTTCTAGCACTTAGGAATTCCCAAATTCTCTAGAATTCCCTCTGTTTCTCTGTTCTTTCCAATTCCTCCCATTCAGGAAACTGGTGTGAATGAAGAGAGGACGTACATATAATAGGCTTTAACTAATGAAAATAATTATATGAAGTATTAAAATTTGCACTCATTTGTCATTAGTTCTAAACTGAGGCAAGTAAAGTTGTAGTCTAACCAAATCATATTAATTGTATCTTATCTGTTTCTCCACAAGTGTCCTGGACAGTTGCACCTTACAAAATAGATATCAGAGATGCCTAAGTAGTAAACTCTCACTAGGGAGGTACTATTAAGAAAACATCTTTTTGTATGCCATACAAAAAATAGCAAAATGCAGGTTTAGAACTCCTTTTGTAGCGAAGTACAAATGAGATACTATAGAACGAAAAGGTAAAACAGTACAAATATGTGTTGCCTGTGATATTTCTCCAATGACAGAAGCAAAGGAGTCTCACATGTAATGCTATTATTTCTGTTATCACCTTTTACCAAGATAACATAAGTCCAAGTATATTTCTTGTTTTCCTTATCATCCCCACTGTAGTGGTCACATGTCTATATAAGAATCTCAAATTTCAGTCTAAAAAAGAAATGCTTTTGCACTCATTTTGTGGTTAGAATTGATTCATGACTGTTCAAGGCTGGGGTTGCTCGTTACAGTTTCTAACCTACTTTAATGTCATTATCTAATAGCAATACGGGATTTTGATAGCAAAAGCAACAATTAAAAAGGGTAACTAGCTCATCCTAAAGAAATTGAGTAGAAAAATCCAGATTTCAAGCACTTGCCATGGCTGCTGTTTCAAAAAACTGCATCTAGCACCTTATTTCATCCCCAAACATGTCATTTTGGCTCATTTATCAAAAGCACTTACTTCAGTCTCAGCCAGCTGCAAAACCATTTGAGGTTATCTTTCCAGAGAAGTAGCCTTCATATCCTGCTTGACTTGAAAAGCACCTTTGCTCTTTACATACCGGAAGGTAAATACATTATAAAAATGCCAAGGCCCACCACAGTTCAGATATTTGAGAACCTCATGAAGAAAAGGCACACAGAGAACCTGAGTAGATGCTGCCCATGAACTTTTCAAAGAATGCAAGAACATAATTCTTGCCTCTCTGAGGTGAGCAAGTCATCAGCTCACTCCTAATTCATTCTTGTCTTAACAAGTTTATTAAGCAAACCACTACAAAGAAGAGTGTGATTTAAAAAGAGATCAACAGCAGTCCCACTCCCCAGCTGTGCTGTGAATCTTCTCAGGAGACAAGGGCTATGCATGGCCTTCCTTATAGCGCAGTGTAACATTTAATATTAAACACAAGTGGCAGCAACAATATAATTAAGAATTCCTTTCATTTCTTTTCCTTTGCTAAGCAAAAGATGAATCGATCTGAACAGTGTTCGTAAGAATAAAGCAAATACCTAATCAGGCTCCAGTGGTAGCACCTTTATACTAAATCTTATGTCCATGTTGATATCTCCCTGTTCATGAAGATAGGAGTTCCTACCAGAAATGATAACAGATGCTTACATTTATCAGCAATAGCAGATGCCACTTTATTAAAGACAGCATCAGAATGAACTCCCTGAGTTTGAATTTCATAAAGTTTGTTAAGGAAATAGTTTTGAAAAGAGAGAGAGAAACTGTGTTTTAATGATGTTCACATGTTTCCCTAAAGAGTGAAAGCTGATATGTGCAGGCGTTGAAAGCATTACATGTTAATTTCATTAAAGAGAGGGAGGCTATTTAGGAAAAGCACAAAAGTAAATGCTGTTGACCTCCTGGAAAGAGGCTGAAAAGGAACCTGCTCTGGGAAGCAAAGACTTTTTGCCTCTGTAGCAACTAGGTAGGTGATGGCTGTCTTGGAAAATTTATGGCTATCATTTTATTTATAGCAGATGTAAAAGCAAACAGTTTTATTTTATGCTACACAAGCCTTATGGATAATTACAGAATGTAATGTGGAGGTTCAGTAATGCTGTAAACATCAACAGTATTTTCTAAAATGGATTATGAATGAAAAGAGAAAAAAATGTTCTGATACTGATCTAAGGCTTGAAGATAAAAGGTTAATTAAAACAAGACTTTTGCCAATGCTTTCTAGAAACTTGTTGTTTTAAGGGGAAGAGGTAAAAGTTGAAACTTTGTATGGAGTCCACTAATTGAATTAACATTTACCCAAAAAGAGACTTGCAGTTCCATTAAAGATGATTAGATTCCAAAATAAGCCTTAAGTAGTATGAGCAGTTATGGTCAGAGACCTATAACCCAAGAGCTTATTTTGGATATCTATCTTCTTTTGTTTGGGGTTTTTTTTTTTCTTTTTTTAAACAGGAAAACCTACTTCTCTTGCTCTACGTTAGTAAAGGAAGTTCAAATCATCAATTCCATTTTCTTAGTGGAACCCATATGACAGATCTCTTATTCATTTAACCTATAGTGGGTTTTTTCCTAAGAAGGTACTGCTGAGCCACATCTTGCAGAACATCACCATGAATCAACTGCAAGAATAAAAACCAATTAAAACAAGCATTGTAGTCCAACAGAAGTTTTATCAATAGAGAGGCTGATTAAAGGGGAAATACCACTTTTCTACATCAAAATTTTAATTTCCCAAGTTAAAAACTTTCCAGTTTCAAATTTAAAATTTGATCATTCAAGCCCTTCGGCATAAGAAAAACTACTGTTGATGGGGTGTTTGTTTCCCTAATTTTTTCCCATAATTAGCAAAAGTTCAAAGTGAAAATAAATGAACTTTCTGAAAACGAAATACAAATGGACAGAAATAATACATCTGTGAATTCACTGTTCATTATGCATGGTTTGTAAGAATGTGCATTTCAAAAAGAAAGTCATTAAAGTAATTCTGCTGTTCTGTTTTGCAGGTCTTCGTGACAGTTTAAGCAATAAAATGGTTTAATCTCTCTGGATTGAAAAACCAGAAAGCCCCGACAAGGGCAGGAGATTGACAGAATTTGTAATAATATATTTTTACTTGTGTCACATATTTGTAATTTCAAGGACATGATTCACAATGACCCTATTGCAGTGTTGTTTAGGCATTGTTCTAGGCTGATTTGCATTAATATCTACAGAAGAGTTTTCTTCTCTAAGTATTGCTTCAGAAGATATGCTTGTCATTAAAATTCTGGTCACAGATGTGGGTTAAAATATCTCTAACCTTTACAAATGTATTATGTGGCACTACAGACATAGCTTTTATTGCAGATAAAATCTATAACAAATTCTGTGTGTGACAGGAGAGGAACATGATTTTATATTAAACTCAGATGATAGAGATGCATTCCTTGCTTGTACTTTTAAAATGTTTTGGATACAGTAACAATGAGTTAGGGTTTTTACTCCATTGCAGTTAGAAAGACATTAAATTTATTCATTCTGTTTTAGCTTTAGTATTTTCATATTTTTTTCTTAAATTGACTTTCAGAAGAGGACATAGAGGAGTGGAAAGATTTCAACCCATTTCCAGTCTTGGTTGAATCCATCAGAAGTAATCAAGAAATCAGTTTATCAAGTGGACTACTTAACATCAATCCTCGGAATTTTTTTATAGCCTATATTAAACACAGACCATGACCTTTTGCTTCTGTTTCCTAACTTCCATTGGTATTCTCATGCCTAAAAAGGTCTCACTATAATGTATTTATTTTCCAAGTACTTTTTGCACTTTTTCCCTCTGTATGAACAGCATCCTGAACATCACTTCAACTTGCTCATACATGCGGTAGGAAAGTAGTACTTTCCCCACCCATTATAATAACAGTCCTTGTTGTCTATAATCACAGTAATGTCATCCTGGATATGTTTACATAAGAAATTTGCATCAGCTCACAAGCTGAAGTCATGCATTTAAGCTAGATTAATAGATATTATTCCCCAAGTTTTTTATTTTTTGGGGTTTTTTTTCTGAAAGAAGGGTAGTACTTTTTTTGCTTATATAAGCTGGGGCTGATTCCACCAATGTTGCAAAATAACGGTTTTCATTGGTAAGGCATTATACTGACATAGCTATCACCAAAAACCTTGCAACCAGATCTATCACTGTAAGTCAGTTATTAAGATTGGTCTGTCATTGTGCAGCTGGAGGAGAGGGTTTCCTGTGGATCAAGACATTGTAAGTTTATCATTCTTGCTGGAATCTTAACCGGGTTGCAGCATCAAACACATTCTAGGATGAGCTTTTCCTGATGCTCACAATGTAACGTAGTCTTCCGTTTCACAACACAGCAGACATCTGTGTGAGAACTTGTGACCACATTAATGCATTATCTATGTGGTTAGACTAATACAAAAGCTTACTACTCTTATTTTTTTTCTTTTTTAAAGAAAAAAAGGTCACATCAAGTGACTGTTGCAGTTTTAGCGGTGAGCTCACAAAATATATCTGACTCTCAAGTTTACTGGTGGAGAGAGGTGTATCTGTGTTAGTGGATGACCATTAACTACAATGTGTTTTCTTTGGGAAAAGGAATTGGAAAATGGGGAGAATTTATAAAATTAAATTTATTAAATTAACTAATAGTGTTTATGACACCTTTAGTTTCTATCACAGGAATCAGGGTACAACATCAGAAAAGACTGAAGAAAATCCCATTCAAGTCACAAGGATGTGGTTGGGGAAAGTGCAGGTGGTTCTGATGAGAAAGTCAGTGCTGGGACTCCTCAGATAAGTCCAAATACGTATGTCCACATACCTATTTGGACTCAAATCAGACCAAATAGGTGTCTGTAGATTGGAGAAATGCTTGTAAGCAGCAAGTAGGATTTTATTCAAATGCTGCCAGATCTCTGGATCTTTGATCCTCATGCAGATTTCTCTCCTCATACAGTCCCTAACATCTTGGACATCCAGGAGCAGTCTAATTGTGGAGTAATTCATTGAACATTCAGGAGGAATAAGCTCTTTTGACATAATTATCTCCCTTGGAGAAGCAGTCTATATTGACAATAATGAAGATAGAGAGAAAATTGCACAAAGCATTGTTATTTAGCAATATTTACTCATGAAAGCATGTTGCGAAGAAAATAAAAAAAATCAATGAAAAGATGTCATGAGAAGTTGGAGAATTACTGAATTTTGGATGGGATGACGGGTTTGGCTGATTAAGATGATACACCTTGATTTTGAAGGCTTCCAATTTCTTTTTTTCATACCGAAGGGAGACATTTTGAAACTAAATTCTCAGTCTGTGGTGTATTAAAAATATATGTTGTTCAGCACTGAAGTGTTGAGTGTGTGCTTCTCACCACTACCGTCGTCAGACAGGGGTTGTTCAGAGCTAAAAGTGTAATCTTCAGTGCATTAGCTGTACACTCAGAATACAAGCCATAAAAACAAATGAAACCAGTCAGTGTCTTTAACAGCTATGCTCTTCTTATTTAACCCCTTCTTCAGTGCAGCAAGAATTTGTCTCAGTAATTGGAGACTGGATATTTGAGTGTAAGAGCTGGAATATGGCCCACCACTGAGTTGCCATCTGGACCTCTACACTTCCTACAAGGTTG
>JBCJKH010075576.1:12627-39082 GCA_039877255.1 Loriculus beryllinus | reverse complement strand
GCTGGCAATTCCATCTGATTTTTCAAGGGTTTGCTGTATCCTATCTGCCCTCAAGCTCTTTGGTCCTTGCTGGTTTTGCATTCCTTTACTTGAGGCGTGCTTCTGGAGCCCTCCTGTGATCTGTGGTTAACGCACCAGGCTCAGCTCCTTCAAAGCAAAGAGCAAAAGAATGACTGTTGTGACCTAGGTTATATGTGTGGAGATGCTGTTAATCTGTGCTAGATCAGGACACTTCAGATTTCAGATTCCAGCTCCCATTTTAGTTGGTGCCAAAGTCTGGATCTTAGTGTGGATAGCAAACATAGGAAATGCTGGAATTGATGCAACCCAGTCAATTCACTTTAAACAAATGAGATTAATATTAGGTCCAGAGTATGATATAAGGTGTTTTGGCTTCATTCTCTGAGAAAAGAGATCATTCTGTGTGCATGACTGGTGATTCATGGGAATTTCTAAAAAACGCCAGTGTATTTATAAGTTCTATCTAATGAAGACAATGTATTTTGATTCTGGTGAAGCTTAACATAACCTTTAGCATGACCTTCCATACTCACATAGGCCATAGTCATAGAAGCAGGTGGATATTGTTATCTAAATTGCTGTAAATCAATTTGTTTACTGATTTGGAATAATCATGTATGAAGGCTCCTGTAAGTTGTCAGTGGGTTTTTTCACTACGGTTTTGATAGGTCACATTTATCTTCTCATCTGTCAGCCCACAAATAGCTAAAAATAAAGTTGCAGCTGCATCCCACAAAAATGACCACCACAGATTCATGCACAAGGTAAGCCACCATTGGATATGGTTTGCATGCTATGCTATATGAGATAATACTGCAAGTACAGAATAATATTTAGAAAGCAACTTCTCAGAAACAATTCAACTGGCCAAAGTTGTATATAATGTCAATAATTTCCAGTCCTGAAGAAGGAAATAGGTAATTGGTTGGAAAATACTGCCTGCAGGAGGAATGAAGACACTTGATGGTCTCCCACCTCCTGAAGGACACTTGCCAGTGACTTAGGTTTCCCAAGTGAGGAATGTAGTGAAAGTAAATTCTAAGGCACTGGGTTTTCATTGATAGCTCCCTTGAGCCTGCTAGGGAAAGCATGGGAGTTGCTGTGCCTCCTAGAGGCAAGAAGACTGGAGAATTAAGCACCTGCCAACATCTAGCTCTGCAGGATGTGGCTTCCCCTTCTGCTCTTCAAATTCAAACCTGACGGTTTCAGTCAATATGCCACTGGAGAACTCACATATCTCTGCCACTGCGAACAACCCTGGCATACCTTTGTTAGTTGAAAGAGGGGCTCACAGCAGCTGATGCTCTGGTTTGACAGCATTAAGACAACTATCCCTGATTCTAGCTTGTTTTGCCCAGCAATGATGGTCGTACTTTTTGTACCATCTCTTTAAGAAGCTCTCTCTGCTGGAAAATCATTTCACTAACAACCCCTCTGAGGGTGTTAGTGGTCAGTTCAAATTGTTTACTGAGTCCCCATGACAAGATAGAGCAAGTCAATAAAGCAAGTAAGGACCAGGTATGGAGCTGGTTAGAAACACAGGAATTCCAAGAAAAGAAAAGCAGAGTTTGCACAATGTTTAAGGTGAGAAATGGAAACAACTCAACTCTTTGATGTATGTTTTAATACTTTGTGCTTCATTTGAAAGGAAATGCACTTGAAAATTGACCTAAAAATTCTAGCAGCAGCCTCATCAGAGATAAGCATCGCTTGTTAAGCTGATAATGTTCTTCCTCCCTCCAGGAGCTTTGTGGTCACAGACCCCTGAGAACAAAGCACTATCATATTTAGTGTATGATTTGCCTGGAGCCCTGCCAGGCGCGTTAGACAAAGAGGTTTATCATGGCCCCTATGCTTTCAATTGACTTGTTGCTTGTTGATAGAGGGGGTGGTATTTGGGACAGTCTGAAGAAAGATAGTGTGGGTTCCATACAGAAATGCTAAATATAATCCAATCTGTCCAAGCCAGTGAGAGGTATGGTATTGATTAGAGATAGACAGGTCTCTTCACCTTTTCTGAATAAGACAGAATAGCATAATTAATGTCTTGGAAAGGCAGCCATTCTGTTCTAACATGATACATTACCTTAACATGTCTTTGGCCTATTCCCAGGTTTCCTTTCAGAGCCAGTTTCCCCTTAGGAGAAGATGACTCCCATGCTAATTCTAATCTCATTTCAAGTGAGCTGTGATGTTAGCAGAAGCTCTGTTTCATTATTTCTCCCTCATATGGCACAAAAATATGCAGAAAAGTGTGGTATTCACATAGCAGCAGATTTTTTGCAGATCAGTTGCCCCAGCTGTTGTACTTTCATTTCTATCATCAGGTTGAATCCTTTAAGACGTTTACAGATAAATTACCACAAATGCAATGTACAGATATATATATATATATATTTTTTTTATAGAAAGGTCTAATTCATATCCAGTGCTCAATGGTGTGGTGTTTTTTTTTCAGGAGCCACATGCATATTTCTCACCTTCCTGGAAGGAGTAGGAGAAAGCAGGGGGTCAATACAACAGCATGTTCATCCCCGTGTCTTACCGAGCAAATGTTTCAACTATGAGATGAAAGCTAGGTAAAACAGCACCTGATGAGTTAGACTGAGCAGGCTACTAATAGCTCTTCAGAATACCATGCTGAGTGTAGGGTGAGAGTTCTGAAGTGGTTGTGCCACTGGGTACTTTAAAGCCTGTGTCCTTGTGTACTTTTCAGAGTGACAGACAAACTGCAGAGATGTACAAGTACCATGGGCCTCAGCTCATGGCAGCCACGCATTCCTCACCTATTGCTGCAGGTGTTGCATGACTGGAAGTAAATTTGGGATGTGATCAATGCTCAGGTTTGTATCATGTGTTCTGAGACCACATGCACAGCTGCATTCCTCGACGGGTGATATTGGGCATAGGTGCTGAGCCAAGTGCAAGCTGACAAGTGCACATTGGCCATTGCTATACAGAGCAGTAGGTCACCCACAGGATATGTTGTGGCAGACCCTAACCTTTCCTGCTGAAGTGATTAGGTATTGCACTTCAGTTTTGTATTGCATTATGCTACTGGTTTCAAGTGTTTCTGCAAGTCATTGATTTTTTGTTTGTGTTTCCTCATTCTGAGAAAGCTGATTACGAACCTTTTCCATGTATTTGATCAATATTGTGAGGACAGAACTGGTTTCATTCACAAGTCTGCGTTTTTTTTCCTTAATCCCATTAAACACAAGCTACCAATGTGGAGTCATTGGTCTTCTTCTAAGGAAAGAACAACCTTTGAAACTTTTTTTTTAGAAAGCTCAGAAAATGTTGCCCTTTCTTTCCAAAATTATGTTTTATAAGATCAAGGCTGTGGCTTGAAAATAAAATTTATGTTTACCATTGAAACAAATTGATTCCACGTAAAATGTGCTTTGTTGTTTCAACATGGTTGTATAGTTCAGCTTTTCTATTTAATTGAGGGGGTTCTGGCACATGTCAGATTATAGAAAACAGAGAGAGAAAGCTATTAGGTTAGTGAGCCTAGATTTCCACAGTCTGAATTACTTTAAGAAGCAGACACCCAGCAGAAAGAAGTAAAAACTTACTGGCACCATTGCTAGATAAACTGTTGAATGAAGAAGGGGAATTACAGAATTTACATTTTACTGTGGTCTTATAGACATCTCTGGGCGATATTCATGAAATCTGGTTGTTCGGTAAAAATATCTCCCCCAGTCAGACTGGTGATGGCCAGATCCCAGTTGCATGCCTCCTTCTAGGAGCTGTTTGAATCCTGGAGCTGCCATTATTATTTGCTTAATTTTTTTCTGTTACCAGAGTATTTCGAATCCATTTTTTTCAGCCAACTGAAAAAATAAATGGCAGATCAATAAATGGCAACAACTGACAGTCACCCCATAGAGCTTCTCTTTTGGTATTGCCCAGACCACTTCCCTGAAATCTGTAGGTTTGAATTACCTCTGGCAAAGGAACAAATGTGCCAATGACTAAGACATTTTGTAAAAAGTAGTCACTGTAAGTGCTGTCACCAGCTGTAGATGTATTTATGACCCAGGAGTTCCAAGTCACATGTCCCTCAAATGGAATTGGAATTCAAATCCTCCTTCCAAGCATTATTTTTTGATTGAATTAGGTATTTCCTCACTCGGTCATCCTGCTGCTGTGGATTTCATCCCCGAGTGTCTGTAGGGCTGTATTGCCTAGACGATCTATATGCCTATATAAGGCAGCTGGATTCTACTTTTGGAGAAGTGAGGAAAAGTTGGACACTCTCAGGCTGTAATTCTCCAGTGGTCCTACGTTCTGGTGAAATAGAAAGGCAAGAGAATAAAGAAATTCAATATATGTCCAGCTGACAGCACTCACAAAAAAAGAAATGGCTCCTTCCTGGGTAAGGCTGCCAGGTAATTCTAACTGACAGACTGCAAGCAAAATGAAAGGTTGAAAGCCTGAGCCACCTAGAGATGTGTAGGGATTAAAACTGTGATTTGGAGAGGTGTATTGGGAGCAAGGAGAAGTTGAGGTAGCTCTGTGGTGCTATGGTGTGTCTCCAGGCTGATGTGTGGCAATTAGACATATTTCTGCATGATCAGAAGTTTGCTTATAGTCTGTCTGTGTAACTCCAAATCCTGTGGCAAGCAGTTGGACAAGATTTCCACTTGATTTCTGGGTACCAAACGTAAAATCCCTTGACAAAGTAAAACTTCTCTGACAGTATGTACATGAACACTTTAAAAAGTGTTTGCACCACATGTTGGGGAGAGACAAGTCTCTTGTGAGCTACAGTTATACCTGGAGAAATCCACCATCCTCTTGCCAGCCCAAAGTTGAGTTATCTAGGAATCTTAGACTATGTAATGAGGTGCGTAAGCTGTAGCACACAAAGCAGCAAGTCTCTCCTTCGGGTTTTGCATCCAGCTTCTATCACTTCCTCACTCACTGTAAGGTTGAGCAAGTCAGTCCTTCACCAAACCCCCTACAGTATGATTTTGATTTGGAGCACCTGCTTTAGTCCTGCTCTAGTCCACATTGAGACTGTGTTCCTGGTTTACGGTAGAGTCTCAGTACTCAGTGTCTTGGATTATGGTTTTTGCCACATTTACTTTGCTGCCCAAACTACCTACCTACAATTGCAAACTTGACTTTCAAGATAATTAGTGACAGAGCTCTGCTTTTTAATGTCAAAAGATTTCTTGGATGCTCTTTCCAACCTGCTGTTCCCAGTGTTTGGAGCCTGCATTGAGCCTGAAAGCCCATTATTGTCTGTCAGCAGTGAAATAAGATATCAAAAAAAATTGCTGATGCGTCATTTACTGCAACTGGAAACCACTTAATTAATATACTGGTTTTATGTATTTAGCAATTAAAACTTACATAATTCCACTTTCTTATGAATGTAGAGAAGGGGTAACTACTTGTCCAAAGAATGCTTTGCTTAGTAGTTTTAAAGGCATTTAAAGTTTTTCTTATGAGAACTAAAACATTCTCTTCGTATGCTTCCCTTTTTTCCTTCCAGCTAGCTCATGAACTAAGAACTGAATCAGTAAAAATTATGCTTAGAGCTGATGGCTCATCTATTTCCTTTCTTTGGCTGCTTTTACAAGTAGGCAAAGAAGGTGCTGACTTGGCAGGCTTCAGAGCCAAGACTTTTTAAGACCAACTAGTGATTTGGAGTTCTTATGTTTTATATGCCTGGCTTGAAACACTGAGAGGCAATTGATTTTCAGAGGAATGGCACTCAGCACTTTGTAGAAATACAAGCCCTTCCTAGCACTTTCCCAATTACTGGATACTTTGGAAGATCTGGTCCAGGTTGTTGAGTTCAGGATCTGACAGTGAAAATCCAGGTGAAGTTTTGGTCCAATGCTTCTGAACGTTTGTACTGACAGAGCCCTTTGGAGGAGAGGGATTCTCTTCAGATATCTCTTTCCATCTTCTCATATTCCTTTTGCTCCCCACCTGGTTTAGGAGCTGGGAAGAACTGCCACAGCTTTTGTTGCTCTAGATAAAAATAAAATCCATAATATAAGCTGCTTTGAAATCCTGGAAGTACTTTGAAATTCAGTTGGAGGCCACAGGTGGTTTTATGGAAGAGCATGAGTGAATATACTGAATTTTTCAGATTTGTTATTTTGGATAGAATTATAGATAGATTCATAGAAGAGTAAGAGTTCTAATTTCTAGCAAGTTTACTTCAAGTCACGAGTTGGAGCACATGGAAGATTGAAAACAAGGCCGCAAAACCGAAGGAGTATATGTTCTCTCCCCTGGGATATAGCAATTAATCAAGAGAGCAGGCAATGAAAAGTGTGCACTTTCTGCCTTGCTTCTTGGGTCAACAGGAAGCACTGGTTGACTTATCTGGATTTCAGCATGGTAGGGCTACAAATGTTATCAGTGTGAGAATAGTCAGGGAGGGATGAAACTGTACATGTTTGTGTTCCAAGACTTCCTAAATGAAGCACTGAGGAAAGAGCGGCACCTACAAAGCAGGGATGATTTTTTTTTTTCCTAAATACATAAATAACAAATAAAGCATTTCACCAAGTAAAATTTTAACAGTAGGGACTACTCTGTAGTCATTGAGCAGGAGTTAGCCTGGTCTGTGCCAGATAGAACAGGCTGAGACTGAACAATACAATACAAGCTGAATGACATAAGACTTTTTGGGTTTTGTTTGGGCTTGGTTTGGGGTTTTTTTTGTGGGTTTTTTTTTTTTTTCGTTGGTTGGTTGGTTATTTGTGGGTGGTTTTCTTTTTATTTTGGTTTTTTTTTGGGTTTTTTTTTTTTTTCCGCAGGTTAAGAAGCGGTTGACCTTAAACCAGCAGATTAAGCTGTCAACCTAACAGCTGTGTTATGTTATCCAGAGTTGAATAATGGGATCCATAGGCTGTTCTGACGGGTTTAACTCAGCACTTCAAAACAATCTGAATATCAGTGTTATAGGTCCCCTAAACAACTTTGTGATGCAAAATGGGAGGAGATGGGGGGGGTTGTCATAAATTAAGAGCAATACATTAATGGTCTACCTATAAAATTAGGTAAAGGCACAATCATTTTAAAAAGAAATGTAGTAAAGGAAGTGAATAAGTAGTGTGACTCCGTCCTATTCTAAATTTCAAGGGCAAATAATTATTCTGATTTGCTTTTCTTACTAACTACTTTCCTTTTTATCTATAATTATTTCACCCCCATATGCAAATTTGGACAGAATTTAAAAGAAAAAACATAAGGTACAAGATATCACACGGCAATTGGTATGACAACTCAATTTTAATCAGCCTTCCAAAGAAGAACCACTTCTGAGGGAATTGATTCAATAATACAACCGGGGTGAGAACAAAGACATTCTAAACACCCCAGAAGTTTCCTTTAGCACTCCATAATCACTAGCTTTCATAGAATCATAGTATCTGGAAATGATTTGGGTTGGAAGGGACCTTGAAGATCATCTAGTTCCAACCCCCTGCCATGGTCAGGGACACCTCCTGCTGGACCAGGTTTCTCAAAGCCCATCCAAACTGGCCTTGAACACTTGAACACAGGGATGGGGCAGCCACAACTTTTTGTGGAAACCTCACAGTTCTAGACCCTTACAGTCACTCGCACAGTTTTCCCTCCTTTTCTCTTGACATACAAAACCAGCTTTCATGCTAAGATTAGGTATTTTCTGCATGTGTGGAAATTAAATATTTTTATTACAATATGAATTTGAATAATAATTATCCCACTAATGTGAAAAAATCTCCTTTAAAATGCAGCACTATGAAACTTTAGGTAGACATAGAAAGCATGTTTTCTTAGGAATTCTGCTGCTAATCCCATGCTATAAAGATTTAAGTTTTTTTTAAAAAAAGAGTAGAATATGATCAAAACAGAGCAAATCTGAAGTAGCTTTCTACTTTTTAACTATAGGGAGCTTCTTGCTAATTCATCATTAAAGACGCTATTGCTTTTGGACAAGAATAAAATTTGTGTTATGAAACTCACTGATTGTCCTGCAATATGACTATAATTATATGAAGTTATCATTACATATAATATGCATTTCTACACACCTGTTATCTTGGCTGTAAGTTCATAAGACAAAAGAACAAGACCTTTTTAAAAGTTCGTTTTTATTGTCTCAATATTCACTGTATCGCTCATCATATTTCTCACTGAAGAAATACAGGAGTATAAGAGAAACTAACCTTATCGAGTGTTTAGTGCCATTCTCTGGAAGAACGTCTTTGATCAGACACACCCAGTGCCTTTTAAAGTATTAAAGCTCGTTTAAAAAGCGAAATAAATCAACAGCCCTTTTGAAATGTTGACTTATGAGTCAGTGAAATTAAAATACTCATCAATTTCCCTGAAACTTTTACAGGAAAACCAAACATAAAGGTCTTTCCTACTTAATACTGAAGCATTTGCCTCACCAGTCAAGTAGCAAAAAGCAAGCCAATGTCTGTTGCCTTGTTTTAGAAAAAATATTCTGGCTGTATCTTCATACTAAAAAAGTATTTTTTCCCCAAACGCCTAACTGAAGAACAGAATTTCAGAAAGGAAATGTTTATTCGCCAGCATTAGCAGGCATACTGCACAGCTCAGAGAAAGCAAGAGGAAAGACCAGTATCACAGGTAGCACAAAAAGTAGACATATACACTGTGTTAGTTTTAGGAGTGTTAAACTGTAATAAATTCTAAGGAAAAATAATTATTTTAGTCTCCTTAATTTGCTAAATTGATACTCTCCATCACACCATTACTCAAATGTATAGTTCATGTTTGTTGTGGCTGAGAATACTTCTTAAGGAAAATTTGAAAAAATGGACTATGAGGATTATATAATTGAGATGAGGAAGTATAACTGAGATGAGGAACCAGAGGAAAGAAAGGAAAGGAAAACCATCTCAGATAAATACGGTAGATCAGGGTACCTAACAACTGAAAAAGTGAAATATAACCCCCATTTTCAAGAAGGGGAAAATAGAAGACCCAGGGAACTACAGACCAGTCAGTCACACCTCTGTACCTGGCAAATCTTGGAGCAGATTCTCCTCGGAAAGCACGCTAAGGCTGACAGGGATTGCATAGGTAACATAAATGGCTTAATGGCATTAATTAATGGCATAAATTCCCCTGTCAAATCAACTCCACCCAAAAATTCTGTCAAGGACTTCTCACAGCATAAAGATATTCAGTGGTTGATATAATGTCATGGTTTACGCCCAGCCGTAAATCAGAAACACGCAGTCTCAATCTCACTCCTCCCGTTCCATCCCACCCCCTTCTCCCTAAGGGATGGGGAGGAGAATCACAAAAATGTAACTCCCAGGGGCTGCGATAAGAGCATTTTATTAACTAAGCTATAACACAAATCACTACTGCTACCACCAATAATAATAATGATAAGGGAAATTACAAGGGAAGAGAACCACAATTTGCACGAAGTGGCACGGTTTCCATCCTGAAGCAGAATTTTGAGTGTTGGGGATTTTATTTTCCTTCCTTCTCTTTTTTTTTTTAACTGAAGGAAAAAAAAAAAAAAAAAAAGGAAAAAAATTGTCTTGTATTTTTAATTACATTCAAAAATTAGAGAAAAGCAGAAATATCCAATTCATTAGAAAATATGGTATTTCTAAAAGTATCACTATTATCAATGTTTAAAATGTTCAGCAGCTCTTAAGTTGAATAATTCTATTGTTAAACCTCATTTTTAATAATTTTGGTCACAAAATTATCAAAGTCTGTCATCTAGCCAAGCATCCAAGATGTCACCGTGCAAATTGAATCATCAATCACAAGATGGTAACACCAAGTCATCAGAAAGATCATTGAAATTAACATTACTGAACAAACCAAAGACGTAATTGATTTGTGTAACCCAATCTGGTCGAACAACCTGGTAAGCAGAAAAAGAAAGATACAAACATCTCAGCTAGTATTTCACAAGAATAATTCAGCCTGCTTATGCACAAAATATATGTAAGGCCAGATAAAATGAGGAAGAACAATTAAGCAAATGGATCCCCACCTTTGCATTGCTGGCTCACCTATACCAATCACTAAACCTGGGCATCCATTCTGATGAGCGCTGCATTCAGAAGAGTGATACGTGCAGCAGATTTCATTGCTTGTATTTCATCAAGTAAATACTGCAGGTGGTATAATCAGCAGAATTAATTCAGTTAGACTGTGTAAGAGGCTGCCAAAAAACCTGTGCTTGATGGTTCACTTCTTTGCTAGTGCTTCCAGCAAGTATGTTGCTAGTGCTAAGTGGCTTGGGGGCTGCTGCTGCTGCATGAGAAGCCATAAGAATATGCTGAGCTTTGTAAATGTGTCCATTTTATACAGTCCATGAAATTCACACTAATTGATCTGCAAGGAGAAGCAGCTCCCTCTTCCATTACTGTGTCGTCCAACTGCCTTTTAGGAACCCGCAAAATTGATATGTTTCTGTAAACAAAAAAGGAATGTATCTGTGTGGTTATGAATTAGATGAAAAGCTGGCAAATTTAAACTAATAACACATTAATAAAATACGTATCTGTATGTCTGTAATTATTTCCCCATGACTACTCTAGACTTGAAAGAAATATCCATGAAAATAAATATTTTATCATTTACTATTACAAGAGCAGTTTTCCTCTACCTTTTACTGTTTTCTAAATGTATTTTAGTGTTGTAACTTTAATTACACTTTAATCATCTTGAACACATGTGAACAAGTTCATAGGCAGTCACTCAGTAAGTGCAGCTGTAAGCAAAAGTGGCTGTATTTATGCTATCCCAAGCTGTCCCAGGCTATGATGGTGTGGATGTGTCTGATTTCAGCTCTGTGCCCCCAGTTCAGTGCTCAGCCAAAAAGCTGTAGCCTTACTGTCTGCGGCCCATGTTTTCTGTAGAAGAAGCTCAGTTGTTTTAGAATAGCTCATTTCTACTGTGTCCAGTCAAGAGCCTTGCAGCCATGGGGCAACCTGTTGTAATACAACTGCTCCTTTTCAAACTTTGTTACCCATCATGAAGTATTGTTGGCTCTCAGAAATGAAAGATCCTGTCAGGCACTTTTATTTTAGTTTCTCTTATCTATTTGTTCACCCTGCAAGTTGCCAGTGACTATTCCAGTTTAACATTCAATTTACATCCATTTGTAGCTGAAATAAAAATTATCTCTGTATTTTCAATATGTGATAAGTCTGCCAGATGCTTTTTGACCATGGCACTAAATGGTTCATAGGAAGTTTCAACTAAGACTGGGCTCTCACAGATAAAAGTTATGCATTTTTTATATAAATGGATGAAAGACAAAACCACCTCCTTTCTTGTGGACAAGTGGCATTTTGGTTTTGCTCACACCTGCTAATATACAAGCCACCACTCTGCAATGTTGACTATTTTGTTAAGACATGAACTCTGAACTGCCCCTTGAACTGTTTACAGATGGTTTAATTCTGTAGTTTGTGTTATAGCACCTCAGCAAAACCCTAAGGTCTCTCTTAAAGACTTACAAACCATGAACACTGAACAATTTTACACATTGATGCTTTTAAGGTACTATGGTTAGCTACATCACTGACAAATAACTTGCTGGATTCATTTCTGTCCTGTGATGTTTAATTCCCAGTACATGTAAAAGTTCATTCAACTTATTCAGTGAGTCAAATGGTTTTAAAACTGGCATCTCAGTATCTCTCAGCTTTTTAAAGCTACTGGTTGCTCTGTTTTCACTACTTTTCCCAAAGGGAATAGCAGGTTATTTCTATATTCATCATGCTCAATCCATACTCTCAAATAGCTGAATTTTTCAGTGAAATAAATAAACTCAAATAGTAGTCCCTTGAAATGGTGCTTTCCAAAAAGTTTAAATAAGCATAACTCTACTTGTCTTCTGGTTTCATAAGGTAACCAACCAGAGCTCTGGTGACAAGTTAGGCAGCATATGGCATCAACTAACTCCTCAGTAATTTTTGCCCTGTAAGTACTGTGAAAATACAGGATAAAATAGTTGTAAGGTAATTTGGGTTTATATGCCACAGTCCCAGCATTAGGAAGTTTTCTCTTTTTCATGTTATCTTTCTTAGTAGACAATAAAAAGGAGCAGAAGTTTTATAAAGGCATAAATTGCAAACCTATGGTAGGATTACAGTTCTCTGGTATTTAGTCTTTTGAAAATTCATCTATGTCTTGAAAAACACATACTGCTCTTCCAGAAGTGTGCCTTCTTAACAGAAAGAGCAGGCAGATATGCTTGAACCCAGTAATATTCAGTTTCTTTGACAGTGGTACAAATTCAATGTCTTTCTGACACATTGCCTATATTGCAGAGAAACTACAGTGCCGTATTTGTTTTATCTTAACACCTTGTAATGCAATAAATTATCTGCATATTTTATTTTCTACTTACAGAGACATTTTTGGCACCATGGAGAGAGCCTTTATGCATAGCACAAGCTAATGAATGCTTTACTTGCCTTAATATTAATATGCCTATCGTGCCATGCAGAAACACTTTCCATTGCTCCTGTGAAGAATCCCTCAGTCATCATCTGTGCATCCTACACTGTGTTTGTAAACACTTGCAAAGCAATGAAGTACGTTTCTTGTTTTGGTATCCTTTTTCACATGATGCACGCAGGCTTGGCATATGCTTTTCATATGTAAATGAAAACATATGTATATGTTTTTCTACAATCCTCTGTGTGGGTTTTTTCAGCCTTGCTGCCACACACCTACTTTATTTGTAACCATCTCATGTCCTGTCTACTGTGGTCTTCCAAAGCTTGTGTGGCTCTGGGCAGGTCAGGCAGGCTCAGAATTTCTCAGCAAGAACGTGAGGTTGGAGTTTAGAAACCAGGGCCAGTACCAGGGGTTGGTAACCTGGTGTTGGAGCTCTGGCTTGCAGGTAGATATTGCAGATGTGATAATCCTGATGCCTGCTGAATTAGAGCAGTAATCACTCCCATTAGTAGCAGTCTGCCTTCCTTTTTGCCAAATTCTAACAGCATCCGAAGTGATTATTTCTAAGTCTTTCAATAGTTTCTTTGTGGGAACTCATATAGTCAAATGAGAACTCTGCAATAAAAATATCTATGACAGTGTTAGTTATTTAGACTGTGTAATCAATTACAAAAAATAATAGGTACTTCTAGGGAGTAATTCAACTTACCCTAAGGAAGATTTCTAAAATAGCTTAATCATACTTCTCTCCAACGGCTATAGACGACTCTGTACAAGTTGTCCAGGGCAACAGCAACACCCTAGGCATCTGAAACCAAAGGAGGATTGTTACTAGCTTTTAAATATCCCCAGATTTCTGGGAAAGCCTCAGTAAAATCAACTATTTAGTGCTATTTTGATGAGTTCTTCCATAGTTTTGCTTCACTAAAGTCTTGTATGTTTCAATTTTCTGGTACAGAATGAAGAATCCACAGGTTTTGTATTATAAGTGGCCCCCCCATCTGCTTTAACTGAGAACAGTTAAACAGATGAGTGTCAGAACCAGAGTTTTTTTCCAAATGATTTTCTGCCTAAATTCAGTTTTGATTGACACCTGTGGTTTAAAGGTGCAGCATGGAGCACTGCTTAAATTCCCTCCTCCTGTGCTTCGCACTTTAGAGACTACTTCTGTTGTGTCCCTACTATGTCTGCTGTTCAGTGATCAACTAGTGCCTAAGAAACCTGCAGCAAATATATTGTTCTTGATGTGGTCCCACTTACTCAGTATGACAACAGTAAGGCCTATATCCTCTGGAAAAAAACCCCAAACATGTCTACAGCTCCTTGTGCCTACCTGTACCGTTGTCAGTCTGGTCCTAAGGACAGGTCACCCTGAATTTTTAATGGCTTCATAGTATGTGAAATTGTTTGGGGAGCTGTGAAGGTGCTGAGACCCTTCCCTGCTGAGTGGATTGAAAGATTTCCAGCCCAGAGAAAGTGAACGTAAAGAGGGTTGCTCTCTCTTTTTTTCTGCTGCACCAGCAACAGAACAGCAATATGCTAACTATCTAGAGCATGAGCAGTCCAACTAACTTTTTACTGTGCTGGAAATCTGACAAGAAATGGGGAAGAACGCTCTAGAATACAAAATCTGACAGATGGTCTGTTAAAAAAAAAAAAAAAAAAAGAAGAAAAAGCAGCAAATCTCTCAAGAAGGCAGTTGGGGTCTACAAAAAATCCCTGATAGAACCAGAGGAAGCTAAATTACTTCTGCTGTTCCAATTTTATCTGTGCACAGTTGGGTGAGCCTTCAAAATAGAGGGTTAGTGTCTTTCCAGCATTTATTTAGGTAGAGATGCCAGTAGTGAATTTACTAATCAATCAGCAGTCAGTATAAGCCAGTCCAAATGTAATGTTTGTATTGAATTTTCTGTGGGAGGCAGAGGTAAAATAAGGTTGCTGGTTCTCTATCTCTCTTCCCCTTTGTTTTGTCTCTGATTTAACTTTTTGGAAGAGTCTTCATATGATGCACTGGGAATGAGGTAGATGGGATGCTTGGAAGCAGAAAGGTATTAAAGCTGTTGTATTGTTCAAGCAGTTGATTAGGATTACCATATGAATACTGTGTTTCTGTTTGGCCTGTGCCTAAGTGCTGAGACAGAGAGCATGTACTCACTTCTGTAGAACTACCAAGGCACATTTTCAGCTCCAAGTGTTTTAATTCCAGTAGTTACAAACATGTTAACAGGACCAGCAGTATCTCATAGGCAAAAAAAAGTTGAGTTCTGTAAGAATGAATGTTATTTGCTTCATTGTAATGAGGTAAATTACAACAGTTGTACTGGATATAAAGCATGACACGAGTGTAAAGGCTATCATCAATGGTTGCAAAGAGGCCAACTTCTAAATCAAGGGCAAATGGTTAGAATGAGAGCCCTGTCAGTCAGACAAGAAAAAGTGGCATGGCTGCTAGGACAGCATGGACAGCATTGTAGGATGGCAGGTGTAGAGAAAAAGTTTGGGAATTTAGTCATTGGTGTATGGAGAAGAAAATCTTGAAACCTTGTGGACGGTCACTGAGCTGTTGTGTGTAAAGGGAGCTTTTAAGGGACAAAATCAAAGCCCCTTTTTCAAACTCAGGATAAAATTGAAGAGGTAGAGCCTGTGCACACACCATAGATGCCACAGTAACCTGCCAGGATGATGACTAAAGCACTCAGCAGAAGTCAGCATCTCCAGGCAAGCTACAGAGGACCTGTTAAACAGAACTGAGGCTCCCAGACAGTGTGTTTCCCCTCACTCCGGTGCTGAAGGCATCCTCTCTGGAACTACTCACCTCTCAAAAAAACTGCAAGCAAAAAGTTGTTGTCTGTACCAAAAAAAAATTTTATTTGCTTATCTTCTAAAATCAAATGAGCTATAATACCCAATTTAAAATTTGTGTATCGTGGAACTGTAAATGGTCAACATACAAGACAAGAACCAAAAAAGTTCTTTTAGATTCTTACTTGAAGCAAGATTTATACAGATTTTAACAGCTCAGATAATTTATAGAGAGGTTAGAGAAGGCAGGGCCTTGTGAACAGCATGTGCTCAGTGTTGATAGTGTGAGAGTGCAGAGCTAGCCACGGCACTTATCAAACCACACTGTAACCTAGTTACAAAAGCCCCTCCAGCTCACAGTTATCTAAGCCAGGAAATCAATATGGAACGGGACTGAAGGCTTGCTGGTTCCCAGAAAGGCAGCACGGTGTGTCTGAAACCATATAGTACAGGCTCTACACAGGCTAATACTGTTCAAAGTTTATCATAGATTTGGTAAACAATGTAAAATCCACAGGTATATACTTACCTGCAGACCTGTCTTTTCTTAGACCAGGGCAAAAGCCAGAAGAAGAGTACTTGTAGTGCTTCCTTAACAATATATGAGATTATTTGAAAGGTCACTGTTTTTCCTTTTGAATGCCATGCTTTGGAGTAAAAATAAAAATCCTCTTTTCTAGACCTGTAGACACACATGCTCAATTATTTTTTATTATGAACTACCAGTTATTAGTAAAAAATGACATTTCACCTACACACATACACAAACAAGGCAACTATAGGAAATGGGCTTTCTAATTACATAAACACCTTTGGTTACAAAATCTAAGGCTTTGTCCATTGAGAGAAGTGAAATCCTGAACTCTGGAATCCTAACACATCTAGATACATTTGTTGTCAGAGGAAACCTATACTTTCAAGCAACCCTCCACATCAGCCTGTGTGCACTTCAAAGGCTTCTGTCTAGCTTTTGAAGTACACTATCCATATCCAATGCTAAAGCTTTACTAAGTGGAGACTGGCAGCTGCAAAAATAGACTGTAAATCTGGTTTCAGCCAGACTGTAATAGATTTAAAGGCATATTTAAAAAGTCCTGAGAGCCTGTCTTGATTACTGTGCCAAGAATTTCTACCTTGACATTTTCACTCAGTAGCTCCTTTCCCTAGTGGCCCATCAGAAACCTCTCTGCTCCTCATCACCTTCCCCTAATGCTGCTTAAGAAAAAACAGAGCTAGATATGAAGTCCTGATGTATACTGCCTTCAGTGAAAGGCAGAAGTAAATGGTTAAGGCTTTGTCCGTAGATAAAAACATAAGTATTCTTTCCACATGCTGCCTTGTTGATAGTAATGGGAATAATATAAACACACTGTGCTTTAGTCTTTAATTCTGTTAAAGAAACTGCTGTGGACTGAGTTCTTCCATTCTTATCCCAAAAAACCAGAAACTTCTGTTATTCCCATGCTCCATACTTCAGTTTTCAGTCCACAGCATCTTGAAGGTACAAAGCAACATTAAAAACTCGTGAAAAGTCACCTGTTTGTGTGTCATTCAGTATCAAAATGCTTTACAAATGCAGAAGTCATAGTTACCCTTGGCACAAATGTAAAAATAAGAGTATATTATAGAAACATTCTACCTTTTTAAGGTTAAAGTTGTGTCTTTAAGCCTATCAAGCACACCAGTGGGAGAGTGAGAAATAGAACCTTGCAACTCAGGAACTCAGGAATCATTGAAGCAATAAATAAGTTGTATTTAAAAAATCCACAGTACTTTTAAGTCTGCAGCATTTGACATTCACAAAGAACACAGTTATTTGTTACAACTGGGAGTTTCTCATTTGAATGTCTCAATTCCTGGTCTTCTGAACCCAAACCTAGTACAGTGACTGCCAGCCTTTTCTATAACACGAGTCTCTGCTATTAAGGAAACTTTGACTTAACTATGATTATCAACAAGAGATATATAACGACTTGCTTATTAAGAATAAAAAAAGAAAAGAACTTTTAGATCCTTCTGACTGGGAATTGGGTTTAATGCCATATTTAAGAATCTGTTATGGTTCTTTATCTGATTGTGATGTTTAGCAAAGTTAGATTCAGCATTTTCCTAAAACATAATTATTTTGAGCTAGATCACCTTAATAGGCCTTTGAAGGAACAACCTCAGATAACTTTGTAATATATGGGGCCCACTTAAGTTAGTTTGTCAAAATTTAAAGTAGGTAAGTGTCAGTGCTGGCAGGAAATCTTCTTCCTGGAGGAGTATTTTTTTTCCCTTTTATGTGGCAAAATAGAAAAGAAAGTGAGCATGAGAAGAGCAGTTTAGATATTGGATAAACCCAGAGTACTTTGAAAATACTATAGCTGGTTGATGGGATGTTGAAGGGTTATTTTTTTCTAAGATGAGCATACTATATCCTTGTGTATCAGAGGAACTGTTCCGGTTCCTTCAATTGCCCTTATTGATTCTGGTTTTGGGAACATGGATTCAGTAGTGATCTACAGCAGTGCAGGCCTTAACCCAAATTAAATCACTTGCAAAGTAGGTGCATTACATTCATAGGAGCTTTGGTTTAGTCTCTAAGATTTACTGTGAAGCTTTAACACAAATATGGAGAAAACAAGTCTATTTTCTTGTCTATCTTTCTTTTATGTTTACTGTTATAGCACCCATATAGTGTTCAGTGATGCAGTGTTTTCATAGAAAGGAAAGCTGTCTTAATATTTAGACAGTACTGAATAACTTACCAGTATTCATATTTGCATGGGGTTTTATTAGCAGTGTAATGATTCCAAAAAACTCTTACAGAAAATTAATTATTGATGAAGAAATTAATTACAGTAGGAATTCATTGGAGGAACAGCAACATCTGGCTTCATTCTTTACAATTTCCATTCTGATAAGGCCGTAAAGTCTGATAAAATTAATTAGCAATAAAAAAGAAGCACCGTAATCCATTCTGAGAGGTGGAACTGCTATTCTATAACTGTCTTGTCTAAGGCTGTTTTCGAATATATTTATTGTATTAAAATGTAACAGCTGACAACCCTGGAGAGGTGGTGTTGCTTAGTCTTTTAAAAAATACTACAGGACACCCACTCACACTGTGGCTGCTGAGCCATACAGCTTCTACCAGAAAGGGATCAAGCCATTTCAAAATCTTGTATCCCTTTTTCTCCCCTGTTGCCACCCAGGACTTCCTTTATCTCCTCGGTACACTGCCAGAGAAACATCTTATCTCTATCCTTCCCTTGGTTCTGTTGTTGTCCTTGTGTTTTCCATGCTTTTAGTCCCTAACCTATATAAGGTTGATCAGTCCTGTCCCCTAAAGACCTTCTTTGGCTAGATTAGGTACAGTGAAATTTTTAGGGTATTAGATGGGTATATAGAGCTGACAGCAGACCTTCCTTCATTCAGGACAGGGGACTTTCAAGCCCATATCTGAAAAAGTGTATGCATATACGTATGTGTGAACATATGTATGCATCTCTTCCTGTATAATTCAGATGGTTCCCTCTCTCTCAGCTTGTCATTACCTCTGAGCTCAGCATGCATGGAAGGGAGAATGAGGAGAATGGGAGCAGGAAGCTACAGAAAAGAACATCTCACCTGCTTGGTGAGAAGGCTTTAATTAGGATTTTACAAAATTCAAGCTGATTTTACCAAATTCAGGTGAGTTGTGTCTAGTTCAGCTCCAATTCTCTTCTCCTGTAGAATGGGTAAATTTATGATGAGCTAGGATGCAAGCCTATAAACCCACACAGTGTTTTCCATGGTGGTTTACTAGGTCAGCTCCAGAAGTGATATGACATCACAGCTCTACATCTACTCCAACAAACCAGGGCATACCCTTTCTCTTCAACAAGCTCCACTCAGAGCTGCAACCATGACCAACCTGAAGTACGTTTTGAAGTCTTAGCTCTCTTTTTAGCTTGCAGTTTATATGCAGAGTTTTTCTGAAAATGGAGCATTAAAGTTAAGGAAGCACTAACCTGTTTTGTTGAATAACAAGCCTAAAATAATTTCCTTTGGACAGAAAGTACATGCCTATAACTTAAGCAGTGGTTTACCACAGAGACATGGAAGGTAGTATCCCAATTTCCAACATCTAAGGTGTGTAACTGGTAGAGCCTGTAATGAAGGAACTTTTTGGGGAGAGGATTCAAGATCCATGATCTATATATTTAGATTTAAAATATACTTTTCCAGGATATGTGCTGCAGTGGGATCTGAGGGCCTGCTAGAAAGCTTTGCTTATTCAGCATCTGGAGGCGTCAGCTTCAAAAATGATGCTTTAGCCCAGAGGCTTAGCAATTAGACGCTGATCCATTAAGATACCCTATTTAAGAGCTTGACATACCCACTGCTTGCCCTCTCGACAGTGTAGTAGCAAGGAAAGTAACAGGGTTTTCTGTAAGTAGTGTGCATTTCATCTTAATAGTATATCAAATAAAATGAGCCCAATTCCCAGCTCTATGGAGTTGATTGAATTTTGTATTTCTGAGATTCTTTTGCATTACAATTAATATTAAAATTTTTCTCTCTTCTTTCTTAATGTCTTTAATTATCTCTGGATTTGTTCTTGCTTTATAGTGAAGGCTTTATTATTATGGTTATTACTGTTTAGAAATTTTGCAGTATAGTATGGTTTTTTGCATTCCACAGAAAAACAAAGACTTAATGATCAAATACACAAGGTCTAAAAACAACCCGGCAAAGCAAAAAAAAAACAAAAACCAACCTGCAGAGCTGGTGGTGTAAGTATGAGGAATAAGCAAACAGTGAGGTTATACTGCTTATGAATAGTACTGCCACTAAAAGATACAATCATGACTATGGACATGACCCACAATGCTGGTGCCCCCAGTCTGCTTATCATCAGGGGTGTCTCAAAATCCTTCCTCATATCTCTTTTGGAAAAGAGGTTGGAAATGCTGAAATTGCGTCAAAAGCAGAACATTTACAAGGCAAATAAATGCCATATTCTGAAAAGCTAAAACACAAAGATTTTACTTTGATGTCTATGTTTTAATTGCCATCTAGAAAGAATGTACTGACTGTGGTTATAGATTGTCTGTGGTTACTGCCAGTGTGACAGTAAATAGTCCACCTGGAAAAGCTGGTGTTTTCTAAAGCCCTCTAGTCAGAAAGACTACTCGACCTGCTTTGGCCAGAGCATCATTTTTGTGTGGTCACCTGTCTTTAGCAGAAACAAGCACCTGCAACCCAGGTAGTATCTAAAGCAGCAACCAAACAATTACCAGTCTGTTGAGCACTCACTGGGTCACATAGAGGCACACACAAAAGCACTTTAATCTTGTTTGCATTTTATGTCATCAAAATGGCCCTAGGGGTGAATAGATTACACCATAACTAATCCCAAAACTGGTTTTTTTTTTAAAAAAAAAGTAGGTCAAACCTTGCAAAAATAATCATATTAGAACTGAAGTGATGAGAGATTTTTATTTAAAGAGGATCATTTTGACATTCTGAGCTTTTACTCTGCATTTCTTTCATAAGCTTTCAACTTTATACTTAGAGCCAAGAGGGTTAAAATATTTTTATTTTACTCTTCTGCTCTTATTTTATGCAATCCTGTGACTTGAGAACCTGGGCGTTAAGAAACATGTTATGCATTGCAAGGCTCATATTAAAATTGAAAGAATGACTTATTTAATTAAAGCTTCGTACAACAATTTTTTTTTTTTTTTTTTTGAAAGATACAAAAAATAGCTCACATTATATATGAATGTGTACATAAATACATGAATGACTAATGCTTGTCTATATACACTGGGGATTGTGGGCATGCTTATTTTCTTGAAGTACCCAAAATTCTTTCATTCATAGCCTAAAAAGCTATACCTAGAACTTTCATCACTTGAATGTAGGTTTTTAGTCAAATTTTTAATTTTACAGAATTTTCTTTTGTCAAATAACTCAATACTGTGTGCATCCATGAAAAGTTTCTTGTACATTTTCCTAGTTTGCTTTAGAAGCCTGAAATATAGGTTGAGTAGACATTGTTCTATTATATCAGTTTCTTAGACTCCATAATCTTTTAATAACCTCTTCAGCTCTTATCTATTCTGTTCCTAATTCCTCAATTTACTGCATTGGTAATCTGATTCCTAGTGCAGTCAAATCTTCACCTTCTTCATTTTTTAAAGTCAATGCAGCAATGACTTCTTTTTTCTTATCTTTTGTGTAAGATTCATCATTTCCTCTTAGCTGAATTCTTTTATCCAAGTTTCTTCTGTGCACATGTAGAAAAAACACTCCAGCAGAAACAACTCAAGCTGTTGCTATCCTGCAACCCTAACAAAATGTAATACCAGATCTCAAACACAGAGCAGGAAAAACTTAGCCTTACCTATGACCTTCCAAAGTGCCACAAGAAGTAGTGATTTAGTGGAAAGTACTGATTCTTCTAAGTCAGTTCCAGTTCCTCTTTTTAGGAGCCACTGAGTTGAAAATACAACTTTTGACTGAATATCAGCTTAAAGTACTGATTACTCTGTTCATTAAAGATCCCATTGCATCAGAATAGATTTCTTCAGAATTTGTTTTGTGGTTGTAATCCCATTCTCTTTTTCCATTTCCTTAATATAGTGCACTGTATGAGAAAATACTGTAATGCAGTTGTTTTTCCTAAAAATTCTTCAAGGTCTAACAACACATAAACCAGCCACATTTCAGTGGTGCTCTCTGGCCTGACACAGCTCTGTCCTCCACACCTCAGCCAGCTTTTTCAGGGTTACATTAAACAATCATCACATGTCTTTACAGGTGGCAACTCCATGCACTCCTCTGGAAACCAGCCACAATTACAGTCACTGCCAGTGACGGTGAAGAGAAAAGCAAGCCCAAGAGAAATATTCCTCGAGCTAAAGTTGTTGGCCCCTGGGGTTCAACCCAACGGCCAGATAATTGAATGGGAATCGCTCCAAGCAAGAGGTAATATATCAAATCTATAGAGCTGTGTGAGCTCTACAGACCTCAAATCTGTGGAGCACCAACAATTTCCATGCTTCTTAGCCTGATGCAGATAGGGCGGGGGCCAGAAATCACCTGACAGTCATCTGCTTCAGGAAGGAAATGCTGAAATTCCCCAGAAAGCTATGATCTCTTGGTCCTATTGCGATTCCTTGAGTGCATTTTTGTCTGAAGTCTGCTGGTATTGTGTTAATCAGTGGTAGAGATGTGTACAGTACAGACAAAAAGAGTTCTGCAACCTAGTAAGCAAGTAATTTCTGTATTTCGGAAATAACTGACGAAGGCCAGAAAAACATCTGGAAATTCTCTGGCCATGATACTTCTTCACGTGCAAGATTTGTAACATTTTCAGAGAGTGAGATCAGCTATGATTTAGGAAAAAAAAAAAAAATAAAATCCTGATCAGGTTTTGAGGGGTTTTTTACACGACCATGGAAGCTTCTGAATGCTTCTAATTAACCTTGGCTTTTTTTTTTTACTTGTCACAGCTTGCTGTCATAGCTTTCTTTAACAACAAAAATCCAAAAACTAAAAATCAAACACAAAAGTCTTCAATTAAATATTGTGTGTTTGATGGGCAGTGTAGCCTTCTTAGGGCTTTGCTGGTTTCTTCACAGGTGGAATACTGCTTGCTTTCTGTAATGAAATTTACTGCAGTTTTCTTGAATACATCTCTCTCAGATTAACTGTAGCCACAGACTCTGACACACACGAAATAACAGTGTACCTTTATTAAACCACTTACTTGCATCTATTTAAAAATGCTACCACTGCATTCCCATTAAAAATTAGATTCCTTTCCAAGAACTTCTCAATGCCCAACTTGATTTTTAAGCCAAGGATTTCCAAGTCTTATTACCCCTGCTTATTACATTCATCTACGATGTTCTACATTAGGGGAGTATCTGTGATAAATGTCTTAGCTCTGTTGAAATTCTAGCATCCATCTCTCTTCTTCTAGCGAGCCATATTTATTTCAACAGAGGCACATTTCTTCATAATATGAAATCTGTGGCTGAGATCTCTAGCAATTCATTGTATGGGGCCTATTCTATTATTCTTCACAAAATCACAGTTCTAAATGCGTATGGTTTTACCATGTCCCAGGTTTTTTTTCTCACCATTTTCCTCTGAAATTACTGGTCAGAGTAGCTGTGGTAGATATGTCTGTGAGATGCTTGGAATAAAAAGCTTCTCTCAACTCTGCTCTATCTTATGCCCTACTCTGTTTGGATGCTAGGGAAGAGTTTCACAGGAAAATATTTTGCACTGTAAATAGCTACTGCTGTTTGCTGTCTTCCAAAGAGCAGGACTTCCATCACAATTAAATATTCTACCCACGTTGTAAATGAATTGAGTTCTTTGCACCAAACTTTTCCCAGTTAGCTGACATACAGAGTGAATGGGTATTAAAAGGAGACAGCAATGACTACTGTGATAGTCAAGCTGCCCTCATCCATAATCCACCACCTAGCAGAGGCCACATCAGCAAATCATTTCACTGGTATGGCACCAGAAGGTAAAGGCATGATTAGAGGTGGCTTCTTGCTGCTATGTAAGCTTATATGAAAACATAATTGGGTGTCAGCATAATCTTCCCTTGTTGAATATCTCAGGGAGATAAGGGGTGAGTGACTTAAAGAAAGGAAAGAGGAATATCTCTGCCAAGGTTTGAAAACAGCTGGAGAATCAAGGATGCAAGTGAGAGAATGCTGCAATTAAGTTTGCTCTTGCGACCTTAATTCATTCATTGTCTATATGTTTCATCACAGCCTTAAATTACTCACCCAGAAACTCTTTCCATGGGGAGTTTTCTCTTTAAATTGTGCAGGATGGCTCTTCTCTGAGTAAAGAAATTATAAGCAGTTATGCCTATAAAATACTGGACTTTCTTGCTGCATCTGTCGGAAGGTATATGATAAACAGAGCAGACTTCAGGAAGGGAACAAATAATATCCACTGTAAGTGTTTCTGCATGATGTTAGGCACATTACTCAAAGGAGCAGTTTTACAACCATTCACCAGTTGAGGCCTTCTTGTTTTCTGGTGGGTTGGCTTGCAATTTGGATATTAGCTTTGCAGAAGTGCTGAGCACTCAATGTTGCAACTGGATTTGGGGGAATATATACTTTAAGCATCGACATACAGTGGAATCAGTGTTAAACATTAACATACAACACCATACTGACAGCAGTGTGTAGCTGCATTTCTAATCCTGGACCAATTAACCTTCTGAGAAGTCCTACCTTATGAAGGTGTATAGAGATAGATACAAAGGGCTAAATAATGAAATGCTAAGTCCCTTGAAAAGTCAGGTTATGTGTCTCATACTGGACACTGAAATTAATAGATAATCAATTTCCTTCTCAGCCTCAATTTCTTTTCTGAAGTAAACAGACTAATACGAGCCTCTTCTCTCATATGAGTTGTATTAAAGCTTATTAAGGGTAGTGAAACACTCGAATACTCACCAGATTAAAAAAAAAAAAATCCCTGAATATGAAATTTCGTGTTAGGTACATTACTCAAAGGAGCATTTTTACAAGCTTTCACCAGTTGAAGCCTTGTTTTCTGGTTGTTTGGCTTGCTGAACTGAAGATAAAATTATGATGAAAAGGATCATTTTAGTTTCAGTGCTCCTGCTTGACTTTCATTTAGGAAAACACATTGGCCAGAGAGAAGACTGTAGGGATCCTGTGGAAACCAAGCAGTATAAAGAATTAAAGATGACAATACTCTTTGCGGGAAAGAAGCTGTGAGAGTTGGTGTTGAAATGGCTCCATTAACCTGTTCCTAACTTGAGGCTTTTTGCACTTTTAAGGCTTTTTCAGGTGTAGAACCACTTCTGTGGAAGACAACTCTGGAGCAGATTCTGGACTGCTCCGCCTCTGCAGATGTACCCCATCAGCATGTACCCCAGTGTGGGAACATAGGGTGCTTCTCCCCCTTCTTCCTATATGGTGCACTTCCCTCTGCTCTGCATGATGGCTTTGTTTTTTCAGCACAACTGAAAGAAGCCTTTTCCTCACGAGCAATCCCCCTGCATGTTTTTTTGGTCCTTTCTAAAAATGTATCCCTTTCTAGGAATTTCGTTCGTGGTATGCCATTTCTGGCATAGGCAGTTCCAGACAGAAGGTAGCTGTTTTATGACTGACAGCTATGCAGACTCTCTGTGTAGCTGTCACAGCACTATATAACTACATGCCTTCTGTTAGATGTATTTTCCATAAACGATACTTCTCTCCTTATAGGAGCACTAGCACATCTTTACAGCAGTGCTTGATTTTTTTGTGATTTCTGCCAACCCGAATTTCACAGTATAGAGGAGCAATAATTTCTGTCTTGTAATAGATGGCTGGAATTTTAATAGATGTTTTAAATTTACTGTCTATCCTCATCAGCATTAAGAAATAACTGCTTGCCAATACAAACCACACAGTTGCCACAGCTGTTTTCATACTCAAATGTGAATTAAAGCTGAATTTCTTAGACAGCATTAAAAGGAGAAATGATAGCCTGTTACAGAAATGATAGCCTGTTACAGAAACTACTGCGTTCTGCAACAGCAGTGTTCCATTTTGAATGACTCAAATTTGAAGCAATATTTAAATTACGGTAAGATCTATGTATTAGATAATTCTCATAAATATCCTGATACTTGCAAGTATGACCTACTTAGCTTTGCCATGTGAAAGTTGTGTTCGGCCATGGTTGCTTCCTACTGATGTTGTATTCAGCTGAACAGAACTGAAAGTTGAGGAGCATTAAGTGCTCCACAAATTTGGTGGCCTACTTTGACAACAATGTTCAACATATAACTTGGTCAGTTACAGCCTTGGTGGGTAAGGGAAGAGTGATTGATGCAATCTAGCTGGACTTGTGCAAGGCATTTGACACTGTCCTGCACAACATCCTTGTCTCTAAACTGGAGAGGAATGGGTTTGACAGGTGAACCACTCAGTGGATAAGGAACTGCCTGGATAGTTTCACTCCAAGGGTCATGGTCAGTGGTGCTCCTCAGGTGTCAGTGTTTGGACCAGCAGTGTTTAACATCCCACACATTCAGTGGGGTCGATTGCACCCTCAGTCTGCTGGTGACACCAAGCTGTGTGGTGCAGTCCACACACTGGAGGGAAGTGCCAGGAGGAGGAAAGCAGTAGCATTGAAAAAGGAAGTAAAAGACATCTGCTTTTACTGG
>JBCJKH010075575.1:13781-27160 GCA_039877255.1 Loriculus beryllinus | reverse complement strand
ACCTGCTTAGAAACATCTGCCTACTGGGGAGGGGTGTCAAGAAGTACACTGTGCATCTGGGACATAATTACAGAGTTAAAAAGCTTCATGGCAAAAAGTAGGAAAGGGATACAGAAGCAAAACTATATCATCATCTGCTAGCTCATAAATCCCCAGGCATGAAAAGCTGGCAGCAATAAGATGGAATTCTGAATGCATGCAATCCACCTGTATTTTAGAAAACAGTATTTTAGAAGAAGATTTATCTCTAGGAAAAATATAAAAAAGGTTGTATTTTCCTTCAGGTACTCCTCTTTGCATTGGCCGGCTTTATCTATGCACTTGTGAGCTATCACAAAAGTTTGTTATGCTAACTCTTTGTGAAATCAAGAAATAAAGTTGAAGGAATTCTTTCCCTGAAGCTGGAATGCATTAGCTCCTTATTGATAAAACACTAGAGCTTGGAAATTACTCCAGGGAAAAGCAGAATTCAAACATTAATTAACAATTTTATTACTGTTTTGTTTACTTTATCACTGAAGTATATTACTATTTTATTTACTACTGAAGTACTGCTTCTGGCTACAAACCAATATTAGGGTTTGTGTTTAAGATTGATAAAGTCTGGTTTTAAAAGAACACGAAATTTAGGACCTAAAGTCCTACTTTCAAAGGAAGAAAAATAGCCACTGCGTATTTTAAATATTGATTTATGCCGCAACAGCTGGACAGCAAACTCTCTTCAATTTTGCTCTCAGTATTCAGTGATTAAAAAAAAAAAAAAAAAAGAATTACAAAAAAGCATTGTAAAGCAAACAGAAAGACAGTTCTTTCTTATTCAGGAAGTAATCTGAGAGAATGCATGCTGCTTGGGAGAGGAGTAGGAAGAAAAGCCTAAAACTCCTCACCTAGAATTGGACAGAGGAAACATTCATCATTTCAGACATTTAAGAAATGCATCTCTTATGACAATATGTGTGAATTCTGGTTACTTAATGTCTAATTACAAGCTCTAAGAGATATGGGTATGTACATATAAAGTAGATTTAATCAAGGAATACATAGACAGTAGCATGCTATCTGTTCTGGTTTTAATACCTCTTAACTTACTAAGATAATTCAGAAATGTGCTGAGAATTATATAATTTCCTTGCCATATTATAAATCCTAGACTTTTAAAATCTGCATTAATATTTTAGTTGATTGTTTGATGTGAGTGGTTGGCAAGTTAGATTTTCTAGGTTTATTTCTGTTGCATAGATAAATATAAATGACAGTATATTTAAGAAAATGTTTTTGTAAATATACATTGGATGGTATCCAATAAATATATTGCAGTATCACCCAAGAAAGTGATTAATTCTTTTTTATCACCTTTCCAGTATACACTTGCAAGCAATTATAACAGAAAAAAAAAAAAAATAGGCTGTTATTTGTACTTCTTTATATCAGTTATGTCAGTAACTGAAATAAATACTCTTGGATTTATTTTTAATAATTAAAATCTCAGTTCTTCAATATATTGTCTATTGGCTTCCATATGCTTTTTATCTATATTCTTTCACTTTTTAGTACATATCCATTTTTTTAAAAGTAAGAGATGCATTCATTTGGTATGTATACATAATTCTTCATGTATGAAGATATAAGCACTTCTCTATCATAAAATGAACTCTGGAAAGGTCTCTTGGTTTTCTTCATTCATATCACAGTCACAATTATTTTTTCAATTTACAGTAAACAAGAGCTACTCCCCAAAAAAAGCTACTTTGAAGAAGTAGCCAATATCGCTGCATATAGTTAATGAATAGATTGGTTTCCTGAGCATAAACTAAAAGAATGAGAGTTTGGTTTACTTAGATTTCCATTGTTTCTTGTCTTTATGTTTCCATGTGAACACATTTGACATATGCCAGTGAAGCAAAGAATATAGTCTAGGCTGTCACACAAAAAGATGAACAGAAATGTCTTTTGAGTTTCAGCTGAAACTTCTGATACATAGAAAGAGCAACTTAACTCTGTAGGTTGTCTAGACTTGCTTATCCATCAGGAGAGAAAAACCAAAAAAAGAAAAAAAGAGGTTCTCTACTGGAGTTCTTGGGACCTTGCTCATAGGAATTACAGCAAAATAATTACTATTCAAATATGTTTTAGTCTACTCATATGGAGTTGATACAAACATGAGCACATGTAGGTAAGTTGTTGAAGGAAAACATTTTGATGCCTAACTGCCTTCCATCCATATCTCAGACATTCAATGAAATGTCTCCAAGATTATAATAAGCATGGTTAATCTCTCCTGTGTCTGTTGGTTACACATTGGAACATGGTGAGTCACACTGTATGTTTGTTTATTACACAGCAAGTTTCTGAATTTCCTCACCTGTTGTAGTTTCCCCATTTTATACATAGCCACTGAAATCTTGAATAATTTTACATACTGTCCTGGGTTTAGCAGTAGCAGTCACTTTTTTCTCCTTCTTAGTAGCTGGTGCAGTGCTGTGTTTTTGACTTTCGGCCTGGGAACAGCACTGATAACACTGATGTTTTTAGTTACTGCTCAAATGTTTAGTCTGATCAAGGACTTTGTGAGTCTCATGCTCTGCCGGGGAGGAGGAGAGGCCGGGAGGAAGCAAAGACAGGACACCTGCCCCAAACTAGCCAAAGAGGTATTCCATACCACAGCACATCATGCCCACGATGTAACAGAGTTGCCTGTAGGGGCTAGTTCTCTGGAGGAGGTTGGACTAAGGATTGGTCAATGCTCAGTCGAGAGGGGTGGGATGAGTTATCAATTGGCGGGTGGTGAGGTGCTGCATTCTCTTCCCTTGTTAGCTCCTTTATCATTATTATCGTTGGTGGTAGTAGTAGTTATTTGTGTTATACTTTAGTTACTGGACTCCTCTTATCTCCACCCCTGGGAGTTGCATTTTTTTGATTCTCCTCCCCATCTGTCTGTGAGTAGAGGGAGAGAAAGAAGGGGGGGAGTGAGAGAGTTACTGTGTGGTTTATGGCTGATTGGGTTTAAACCACAACACATACTTTGCTTGAAAGTACTTATGGCTGTTTTTTCTTTACCTGTTAGGCAAACAGACGAAAGTGATTAAGCTTTATGTCCCTATTATGAGTCAGATTCCTGACACTTTCTCTTTGTATTTCTGTCTTTCTGATGCTCTTCAAATGAATTAAATTCACATATGCCTCTAAGGAAGTATCATGCTCAATTTTTTTTAGGAAAAATAGCTCAGGGATATATAAATATTTTAATAAGTCCTCCAAGTAGTAAAAAGCACTTCTAAAGTGAAGAACCTTAAAGTAGGAATCCAAAGTGAAGAACCTTGAAGTAGGAATCCAAACTGGACAGATTTTATTAATCTTTTTTTCCCTTCTTTCCATTTCAAAGCTTTGGAGTATCGTTTATTTTTTAGGTTTCATCTCTATCACATTAAGCTATTTACATGTTGTACCCTGTACCCCAGGGAGAACTGGTGGATCAGGAATAAAGTCATAGTTGCAGTTAGTGATTGCTAAAACAAGCAACAAAGGAACCATCACGCAAAGTAATTTCTTAACAGTACCCTTAGAGTTATGTATAGTCCTTGTCTACAGTCAGTGTGAGTGTTCACATTGCATAAAGTCAAAAGACACACAGTGAGACTGAAGGTGATGAGCATATGTGCTACTGCGGAACGATAGTTATTAATAAAAGAAGATATATACTTCTCAGCAAATTAAAAGAATAAGGGGTAATTCAGTTGCTGAATTTTAATCTGTTTTTTTAATCCAGAAGACACTAAATTTTTATGAAAAGAAGCAGAAAAATCCACAAGATACATCACTGTGCTTTGGATAAGGACAATACTAGAATGAATGGTTTTAAGCCAAGTCTCACTTGAATGTGGGAATTCTCACATGAATGAATGAATGAATGAATGAATGAATGAATGAATGAACAAATGAACATGCACTTCAACTGCTGTTTTTGTGGGCGGTTAATTATACATTTGGAAGCAAGGATCTGAGGGTGTTGTAAAGGTGCTGTGAAACAGATCTGTAGAATACTCAAGCTAAAAACAGTAGAGAAGGAAATAGATGGGACTAGACATCCATTGCGAGATCAAAACTTACTGAAAAGGGAGTGGCAGTGTGCTAAGTAATAAGCAAATAAATAATGTATTAGACTTATACTTTAAAATTCTATTGTGTACAAAGCATTTGAACAAGCTTTATGAAATCCACATATATTCTGAGTTGATTTAGATAAGTAAACTGTGAAACACTGGGAAAAGATGGTACTAGTGGGAAACTAAACTGTTAGGTTGTTTGTAATGTATACATATAATGCTGTGAGTCAGGAAGCGGAGTTTCAAGTTTTTGAGCTGATTTTCTTTCCATAATAGTATATATAAACATACTTAAAATACTATAAATATGTCTACATTTATTAACAATGATTGTTTTCTAATGGCAAGAAAGGAATAACAAAACCAGACAGTAAACCAGACCTGATTCACTTGTCAGATCTTGTGTGTGTTTTTGTAGCGAGTTTTCAACTGAGATTGAAATTCTGAGAATTAGTTTTCCTTTGATAAGTTAAAAGGTTAAACATTATTTCTCAAATTTAACAGTGAGCTAGCACAGCACAGGATAGATTTCTGTAAGTGTGGTGACATAACCCAGCTACATTTATTTCAGAGAGTAACAAAAATTGCTTCTCCATAGTTCTTGGCTACTGCCTCCATAGTAATCCTAGATAAAATATATAATTAATTGCTCCCACTGGTGATTTGATCAGATATATTTTATTCTGCATTGCAGGAGCCTAGAAGAGCACGATCAGTTAACTCATATTAGCTTGAGGGACAGTCACTTCTTAAACAATTTCATTATGATCACAAGCAGATGCATAAACACTACCTAAAGCAGTTTTTAAATGGTTGTAAACTTTCACTTAGGAAGAGCAAATGCCATGTGATTTGTTGTGGATAAAGATTCATAAGTAAATGAAGGCTAGAGAACATAAAATTATAAAACGAAAAAAGGAATTATTAAATTTAGAAAAGTAGGCAAAATAAAGACTATTAAGGTTCTTCAAAAATTAGTTCACATAGTTTTTCACTTTGCAATGGTTGTCAGTTCTCTTGAGAAATACGCAATTTTTACTTGCACTACCAAAGCTGGTGATAGAGTACACTTAACTGAAAAAAGTGCCTTCCTTTCAAAGTTATGGTCGAAAGAAATACATAAACTCTATCTAGTACCCACTAGGAAGAGTACACACACCTTTGTGCTCCTATGCCATGTTTCACATAATATTCCTGGACCTTAACGTTTGAAAGTCACTCGTGTGATTCACCCAGCTGCTACTATCTATTTTAGGTTACTGAATTTCTCATTCAAATCACCAATAAGAAAAGTGTTAGACAACACAAAACAAAACAATCACTTTCAGCAGTGCTTCTATGAATTCGTATTGTATCAGCCTCTCTTCTCAGTGGAAATTCTGGTGATGAAAGAAAATAGGTTTCTTTTATTAAGATTCAATAATAGCTGCTATTATTTTTTTCTTTGACTCAAAGCCTACTTAGAATTGGTTTGATTTCATACTCTGTTTAAAAAAATATGCAGTTTCCTGCTGATTTTTTATTTAACATTTATTTTTCAGTATGAAGTGAAAAATTCTGTCAAATATTGTATTTTAGAAAATCACAACAATGGAAACTGATAAGGCATTATCACAATCATTAAAATGGCTTTTGGTTGTATAGACTAGAGTCTTGCAAACTAGTTCAGGAACTAACATAAGCCAGGAAACACTCTCAATAGGCACTTTGGATATGGCTAAAGTTGTGGAGGACCTTTGAGAAGTCATGGCAGTCCATTGAAGTTTCCACTGACTAGAAAATGGGAATCATTAACACCTATTCTAAAAAGGAAAAAAAAGGAAGACCTGGGGAACTGCAGGCCAGTGAACTGTAGTGCATTGCCTAGCAAGGTCATGGAGCATCCTCTTGGAACGTATGCTAAGGCACATGGACAACAAGATGTGATTTGCGACAGTCAACATCACTTCATTAAGCAATGCCTGGCAAATTTGGTGGCCCTCTATGACAGGGTGATAGCATTGGTGGACATGTTAAGAGGGACTGATGCCATTTACCTGGGCTTGTACAAAGCATTTGACACTGTTCCACATAACATCTTTGTCTCCGAACTGGCAAGACATGGATATTGATGGATGAACCTCTTGGTGAATAAGAAATTGGCTGGATGGTCGCACTCAAAGAGTTGTGGTCAATAGGTCAATATCCAAGTGGAGACCAGAGACAAGCAGTGTTCCTCAGGAGCCAATACTGGGACTAGCACTATTTAAAATCTTTATTAGTGACATGGACAGCAGGATTGAGTGCACTCTCCACAAGGTTGCTGACACCACCAATTTGAGTGGTGCAGTCAATGCACTAAAGGGAAGAAATGCAATCCAGAGATGGGTCAGTATGAACCTCATGAAGTTCAATAAGGCTAAGTGCAAGGCCCTGCACCTGGGTTGGGACAGCTATAGGCTGGGTGGAGACTGTATTGAGAGCAGCTCTATGGAAAAGGACTCAGAGATACCGATTGACGAGAAGCCCAGAAGGACCCACCAATGTGAGCTTGCAGACCAGAAAGCCAGCCTTTCTGATTCTGGGCTGCATCAAAAGAAGCATGACCAGCAGGTCAAGGAAGGCGATTCTCACCCTCTATTCCACTGTTGTGAAACCCCATCTGAAGTACCACATTCAGCTCTGGGACCTCCAGCATGGACCTGCTCGATTGAGTCCAGGCCACAAAGATGATCAGGGGCTGGAGCCTGAAGACAGGCACAGAGGGTTGGGGTTATTTAGCCTGGAGAAGACTCCAGGGAGACCTTGCTGCAGCCTTTCAGTCCATAAAAGGTTCTACAAGATGGAGAGGGACTACTTGCAGGGGCATGTAGTGACAGAACATATTTTTGCATAGACATGCCATGACACCTACAGTAGTAGATGTTATCATCACAATATAGGATCACCGATTGCTTGAAATTTTCTCTTTTTAACTACATAGTGCAAAAGCAAAGATTTGATTCTTTGAACAACTTTTTTTTTCATGTTTTATGGTATTATGTAGTTGACATTTCACATACTCATAGTTGTTATTTTATACAGAATTGTTTTCATACAGTGTTTTCTCTGATTTTAACCAATGAACTGTAGTACCTATTTAGTCCCTTGGCCACAGTTTTTTATACTGGTAGAATGTCATAGATTTCAGTGTCATGAGACTATAACTTCAGACATGGCAAATATGTTCTAACTTCATGTTTTGACATGATTACTTTGTCAAGTAAAGCCTAGACATAAACTACACTGTAGAATTAGAGACAGAACCTAAACAAATAGCAATAGCTGAGTGAACTCTGACAGATATTTTAGGTTTTTTAGCAGCTACATAAGGCTGCATATAAATTAAATGTATATGTAAAATTCAGGTGTGTTATGCTGTTTCTAACTGCAAGTATATGAAATAAGAACTGAAATAATTTTGTTTTGGTATAATTTGAGTTAGGCAGTTGGATTGCTACGGCATATAATTAATAAGGAGACATAATTAACAAAGGTCAGTAATTGGGCTGCTGTGATGGCCAGAACATGTGCTATCTATTCAGCAGGAGTTATATGAGCAGTTACAAAGTAGTATCTTTAGATATGCTTGAGTTTTAGTATGAAAAACCTACAAAAAAATAAAAATTATTTTTGATGCTGTAAAGGAAGTCACTGAAGAAAATCCTAACTTATAGAATCACTCTGGTAACCTTTTGGGAAAGTTTTTTATTTGCCCCAGACATTCGCATGTGCTGTTTGACAATCAGACTGTAGTTTTTAAATGAAGATAACAACAATCTTTTGTACTCTTTTAAGATAAAATTGCATTACTGTCACCAAACATTCTGTTTGGGGTTTTTTTTGTTTTTTTTTTAAGATGAACTACCTCAGTTTCTCAATATCATTTGAATTTTAATGTGGTCTCGAAAGCCTAATCCAGCCTGAAGTGTTCTGCAAATTGAATAGTGTACTCTATTTTCTATTAGAAAATGATAAATGTATTGAACAGTACTGAAGTAAAGAAAAATGCATAAGTAAACACACCGAACGTTTTTTTCTTGCTTTACTGTGAGCAATGTATAACAGCTGAGTACAGTTTTTCAACCATTCCACTCACCCTGCAGCAGATATTTCTTCACTGTTATTTTCTAGTTCATTTAAGAAATTAGTACTAGACACTACCTGAAACATAGTATTTCTAACATACTAATGAGATTAAGTATTCTGTTGAATTAAATTTCTTTGTTATGACATGTTTTATTGTCTGGTAATAAACACCTTTTGATTTTCCATACTTTTGTAGTAATATTTTTCATCAACTGGAGCCTGATAACTGTGGTCCTTTTTCTTCTCTTTAAAAAACTATATATTTTTGTTATTTTTTCTAATCATCTGGAATATCATTTATACTCTGCCAAAAAAAATTGATCAACCTGATGAAATTTCATCTGACTTATCTAAGAATTTTTTTTTCTTAGTCTTTCTTGATGTGATGTCCATTCATGCATAACCTCCTTAATGTAAACTGAAGCAGGAAAAGTGTTAAGACTTCACGCAATAGTGTTTGGTGCCCTTTAAGTAATAACTCAGCTCCTTCTTGCCTATCCTTTTGCTTCCAATAAACTGATAGTATGTTTTCCCTTCCTAGTTAGATTTTTAATTTTGCCTTGGCTATCTGGCTACTGTTAATTTACTAAAGGCAAGGGAATGAATACCAGACCAGTGGTCAAGTGAAAAAAAAAAAGATTGCTTAAACTTATCCATTTTAATGACAGATTAGTCTTGAAGATAGCTAATGACAGATGTGCAAGAAAAAGAGCCAATAGAAAATTAGCAGCTAAGCATTGTAGCCTATTAGGAGTAAGAATCTTTCCCTTGTTTGCTTTCATCTACTAGTGTAATTGAGCCCTCTGACTTTTCCCTTCCTGTTCAGCTATGCAACCCAGGTTACAATATTTTCTGATCATGTCTGAACTGGTCACCATAAGTTTTCCTCATAATCTGTAGGAAGAAGATGGCATTTCTAAAGGGTTGTTCAGCGTAGCTATCAAATATCTTTCTGGGGTGCTACAAACCAATCTCTGAAAGTTATCACTGTTGAATGTAAAAGTAGACAAAGGTTAGGAGCTATTATTTAAACATTTACAATGCAGATGTCAAAGAAAATTAATTGTATCCAAATCTACTTTTTTTTTTTTTTAATTTCATGTAATTGAAAACTAATGCTTTTATTCAGCTTTATGCAGAGGTAATTAGGGAGAAGAAATAACATGCAATGCTAATCCATTTAACTTAATCTTAGAAGTCTGAAAATGGACAAATAAATATCATTATTTAACCAGTACTGCTGAGTTCTGATTGCTTTGTTTGCTTGCTTTTGTTTTGCAATAATTTCAGATAAGCACAATAATTTTCAAGTGAACAATGTCATTGTTTTCTTAGAAATGCAATTCTTAATCTTGTCAAGACTTTTCTGGAAAATGAAAATTTAAAATTTACATTCCTCTAGTGTTTTGCTAAATATGAGAGCAACTTAATTATTTTATTTGTATGGCCTTCTTTTAAGTTTACTGCTAAAAATGAGTCTCTGATAATTTCCAAGAGAAATATTATCAATACATAATGCTGGCATAAATGACTGTAAAAAAGGAAAGTGAAAGAAAACTAATCACATTCAGATATCTCTATTTTAACAGTATTGTGGTTGACATCAAATATACTATAAACATTTGGAGCAACTTGAAGAATAAAAAGAAACCAACATTTTTGACTTTCACAAGTATGAAAGTTGTAGCAAGATACATGGTATTCTTTCAAAAATGTTCTTGAATAGTATTTCTTTTTTTTCATAATGTAGTAGCAAATACATTTATGAAATGTAGTTCAATGAAGTATAAAATCAAAGTTTAAACAAAATCAGTTATACTACTATTATTTAATCTTCCAATTATTTAGGATACATCTGAACAACCTACAGACTTAAAACAAAATATAAGCATACTCAAAATTTTTCCAAATTAAAGCCTGTTAACATGACACTAACCTATTTTCAAGAACTTAAATTCTAAATCATATCGTGGCAATGGAATTTTTTCTGTAATTGAAATGATCTCAGATGGCAATAATTGAAACTTTTGCTAGGTTAATAAATTTCATCGGTAGAAAATCTTAACCAGTCTTCATCCTTCTTTGTATGGTTCTTTCAGTTTTCTTTAGCATAATGGTTGTGAAGGATTGTTTGCCTTACTGCACCAAGGATAACCCTCTTGTTCTCGGTCACTTCTTTTGGACTTCTTTTATCATAAAGGTAGAAATTGTCAGTAAGATATGTACACCTTAGGAGTGAAAAGGAATTTTTTTTTTTTTTTTTTTTTTGCTAATACCATGCAAAGTATTAATATGCTTGACATCCCTAATACTGATCTCTGCTGAGTCTTAGTTTACTGGGTAGTTAGTAGTCAGATGGGGAAGCGCCTTATTGCTCTTTGAACAGGCAGATACTGGTTGTTGCTGAATTTTTCTCAGGATTTAATTAATTTTCACTTCAGCATTTTTCATATTTAATCTCTGACCTGCTGATTACCACTGTCTCAACACCAACACTTCTTTTTCCTCTCACCTTTTCTTTTTTTAATTTTCTATTACTTTAGACCACTTATATTTTCATACTTACAATAATTCTCTCAGCAAAACAGTGCCAAAGTCACACAGCTGTCTTGCAGAAAACTAAGCCTTGGATCACAAGCAGCTGAACCTGTTGGTCAAGGGGTACATTCATGTACTGTAATTTGTTGTGTTCATAGGAAGTATTAGTTTTAATGTATAATGTATAAATAATTGTCAATTAAAATAAATAAAACATTTATAAATAAAAACATATAGAAGTCTAGTAAAACATCTGGATTTCTGTTTCAGTATTTCTCTTAAATTTGTACAAATTTCTGAAAGCTTGATTTCTTACCATTAGTATTATTTCTAATTTTCAGAGAGAAATAATTCATTTTCCAAACAAAACAGAACAAAAAATTCCAAAACAAAATGTCTTTTTTTTTTTATTATTTATTATTATTTGCAAATATTTGGTTTAGTACCTTTAAAGATAGCAGCCTTCTGACATTACCACTAGGGAATTTAGGAACTACAAGTACTTTGACTCACAAAACATGTAAGATTAATAATAATTTAGGTCCCTGTTAAGTAGGCAGTATTGAATAAACTGGCTCATATACCTTTAAATAATTATTGAGTAAAGTGTGCTTCATTTTTGATAAAAAAATTATCAAAAAATCAAATTATCAAATATCAAATTTGAATTTCAGATATACTTTAAAATTTACTGAAAGCCACTTAGCTTTTGGTATAGAAAAATGTATTCCTATTAATTGGAATTTGTGTGAAATACTGTCCTGTTTAAATGTAAATTAGCATTCATTACCATTTGGCAGTAAACATTTCTTGGAAAACACCCCACAATAGCATCTTTTTTATTCACATAAATAGCATGGAAAGTAATAATATGTTGTATTTGCCTCATGTTTTTCATTTTGAAGCAATTGATAAGCAAGGCAGTAAAGACCCAGGAAAGATTTTACAAGCCTTAGTATGTACTCAGATAAGTGCTCAGGTTAAGTATTACATTTATAGCATATATAATTATATTACATGGTTGAAAGTAAGGACTTAAACCCTCATGAAGAATTCTCATGGCCAGAAACCCTAAAGACAATAGAAATATAAAATAACAACTAAGAAGGAAAGGATTTAACTGAAAGAGTTTTCTACAGGAGTTGAGGTAGATCCAGACATGAGTTAGGAATCTTCATGAAAGAGTTTCAGAGCTGAGAGTCTGGGTTTTTTTTTTAAAAAAAAAAAAAATGGTTATGAAGTGTCTAAGAAATTTATGTTGCTAAGAATACACATGCGTTTTTTTGCATGAATGCGCAGGTCTTTTTTGATTGATTTCTGGGTTTTCTCAGGTAAGAAATTTATTCTTTCTTTTTTCTTTTTTTTCTTCCTTTTTTTTTCTTTGAAAAAATGTGTTGAACAAGACACATTAATATGCAAAGTGTTGTCTATTTAAGAGTTCCAATGTCACTGCCACCATCCATGCACTAATCCGTTTTTACAGCAGTGGACTGAAGAGTGCTATTGAGCCTGTAGCTTTCGTGGCACCTTGAAAAGGGAAGGGACCATTTCAAAGATATCTTTGAACATGATCTCTCAGTGTCAGAGTTGCTGAAATCTGACAATTTTAGTGAATGTGGCTCATATCCTCTCAGAAAAACAAACCAGTAATGGATAGCTGAGTGCTTTGCATATACATTTAATACTGCTATTCATGATACTAAAACTACAGCAGATTATACAAATTAATTTGTTTTATTGGGGAGGAAATGTATAGGTCTTAAACATTTTTTTTAGGTCTGCCTCCATATTATTCCTCTTTCTTCCTATTTTAATTAAATATTATCCAATAATTTAATTTGTCTTGTACTGTATAAAATTTAAAATCTTTCATGTTCCATGTTTTAATTAATTTACTTTTTTATTGAACATACTGAAGTGCTGCAGGACCAAATTCTTCATTGAACTTCATCATACTACAAATAGGAAATAACTCTGTAGAAGCTGAGGTAGGAAATGTATTCTTCTTCAATACATATTTGTTTATAATCAGTAAATTATCAGTAATGGGGTAGATTTCTTGCTTCTTGGTATTCAGCGTATGTTGCTCCCTAAATTTTAATGTCTTCTGGGGAGCTAGATGTAGAATTCTAAGGTAAATGAGGTGAAAATATTTTAGGTAAATAAAAAATTATGACGCAGATATTTTGTACAGAAAACATATGATTTAGAGAGGGAGGGAGAGAAGATATACATTATATTTTTTAGGCTGTGTTGAAGTTTAGTTGATGATGAATATAAAGGTAATAAATATTTAATTTTCTTGAAGCAAAAGATATTACCTGTGAAGCCCTTTATTTGCAGCTTAATAAATTGCTTTTTTTTTTTCTGCAGTTTAATCTGTGTTTTTTTCAAAGTTGGTATTGAATATTGAAAGTTCTCCACATAAATCAAAAAGACTACATTAAAAAAAGAACAGAATAATGAATTTAGTGAAAACTTTTGAACAGAAATTCCTGTTTACTTACCACAGTATACTTTACGTATCTAAGTTTTGTAGCCTCGTTGCTGATACTTTTGAACAAAAATTCCTGTTTACTTACCACAGTATACTTTACGTATCTAAGTTTTGTAGCCTTGTTGCTGGACTTT
>JBCJKH010075564.1:0-23521 GCA_039877255.1 Loriculus beryllinus | reverse complement strand
TAATGCCAAAGGGTTCTTTTGAACTGTTTGGAACAAGTGATGGGTATCTCTTCACATGCTGAAGATTTTTGTCTGAAATGCTTAGTCATATGGATGGTCCCTTTGACTGGAGTAAGGTTATTTGTATAAATTCCACTTGATCTCAGCAAGAATTATGGAACTGGACCCCCAGTGACCCCTCATAAGTACCACAGTCTGGGTTGTGTTAAAGTTTTCCATGAGAGCTTTAGAAGGTATTTTCAGATTTTGGATTAAAATGCCAAAATGGTATTTTAATCTGGTTGCTTGAAACATTTTTTGGATGATTAGAGTTAGATATCTGCCTATTCTGAGCATAGGAAATAAGCATAGGGTTATTCATAACAATGTGATATCTAGGAATAAATGTTTCTTTTAAAAACAGTAATTACTGCATATGGTATCTTACTGTCCTCTATTTTACTTAAATTTAAAATCCCAAACGCTCTTCCCCTGCAGCTATTCCAGAGTTCCACAGCCCAACCAAAAAAGAAACCATTAGGCAGTATTTTGACATACTTTGGAATTGACTGAAAGCTTGTGGCTAATAGGCAGAATATAAGGGTTTGTGCGGCTGTTTAATAAGGCTTGGATGCCAACATGGTTTTTTTTGTACCTTCAATTTGAAAAGAAGCTGCAGATCCAAAAAGCCAGTTTCTGGACTGGTTTAAACCCAGTGTCCTGTGTGTGTCTTGAAATAACAAAATATAAAGCTCATACATGGTGTGGCAGTTTTCAGAAGCACTCTCGTGGGGGTGTTCCCTGTTTAAGGAATGCTGAAGCCAAACAGGTAGCGTGTTTTGTTTCAGTACAAAGTCATTGTGTCCTGTTCTTGTGCTCCCAGTCTTTGTTGTTCCTCAGATTCATACCAGTAATCCTAACAGTCCTTGTGTCCTCTAATGTTGAAAAGGCTCCTATGTATACACCTTATCCATTAGGCTGAACAGGGTGCTTCCAGGGTGCTTGGAAATTCTAAGGATCATCCAAACATTTTTGTTACAGAGGCAGTGGAGAAGATATATTCAGTCACAAGAGGCAAAGAATTCTACAACCTATTGCTTGCAGATGATATGAACTTTCAATATTATTGTTTCCATTTAGCTTGCAGACCTGCCCATTTTGTGTATTATAGTTAGTTTCAAAATGATACCTGTCCTCTGACAAAAATAGAGAGCAACATATACAGAGATCAGACTTGCAGATCCTTTTTTCCTTTTACAAACAAAATGAACTTGATGTTCTCTGGCCTCACATATTTATGTTAAGTATAAAATAGTGTGAGCCTTCTTGACACAAAACTAAGATCATTAATATTTGCAGTACATTATGAATATGCATCCCTAGCACACTATGGTTTCTGGCATTGCTTCTCCACTAGTATTTGAGGCATTCATTTCTTTCATGTTTTCCTTCTTTAATGTAGAGTGTGGTTGATTTATTTCCTAATCCATGTCAATGTGAACTTCCTTGGGCTGCTCAAAAACTTACACTTTTGTAATTCTCCTACACACAGCAAGAGGCAAAGGGAAAAGTTTTTTATTCATTTAGTAATCTGTTTCTTTTCTTATTTTTTTTTTTCCCTCAAATCTCAGCTTGGAAACCAGAAAGTAACTGCCCCTGTGATGGAGGTAAATGCTTCACAGACACACAGACAAACAGCAACAGAAGCTTCTCCACTGCCTCTTCCTCCCGTGGTACCAGTTAACAGAGCCTCTTTCTCACCAGACAGTGGCACCCATCTAGTACCATATTCTTTGCCAACGCTTGATGATTTTTTGCCTTCACGCTTTTGTAAAACCCCAGCCCTTTCACAGTTTTCATATAAATACCCATACCTAGCTTCTGAAAGTATTATCCACAGGAACGAAACAGCCTCTGTAAGCACAGATTCTGCCATGAGTGAGTGTTCCTCCCACACAGTGAGTGAGTCCTCCACAGCCATTCTAGATGAGCTGCAGACTTGTAGCTATGATACTACTGACTGCTCTGAAACACCTTCCCCAACCTTGAGCCAGATGTCTGCTGTGTCTGATGGCACCACCTTAACCAACACTGCTGCCGCTTCTCATGTAATTATGCTTCCTTTTTTCCTCCTCCATTTGTTCAAACAGGTAGTCAAAGGGGAAAAGAATTCAAACTTGTCTGTTATCCTGTTATACAGACAAGTGTTTTGTTAATATTCTTTTGTGTGTGTTTGTAGTCTGAGAGTATGTTTTGCAACAGTTGTATAAAAAAAGTCATTGGCATAGCAGCTTTGGTAATAAGAAAATGATACTAAGTTGTTGTACAGTTGTATTGTCAGCTAAGGTGTATCAAACACTTTGCTTAAAATTAATCAAAATAAATTCAATACCTGTTCCAAATGCATTAACAGCAAGCAGCATGCAGAGTTTGAGAGATTTGTTTAAAGTATTGTTAACAATGTACAGGTCTGTGGAGTTTGTAGCCTCAGGGCTACCACTAGTTTTGGTTTATACTGAAGTACAGTTTTCAATAATACAACTTGCAAATTCACAGTAATGTTGTCAATATTTAATGCAGTTTTTTCCCCAGCCATGACCACTGACTGCACGATAGTGTTTTTCTCTCCTCTAACTAGCATTTCCCTTTCCGAAGCACAGTTTCTTGTAGGAATGAACTTCATAATCTTGTAGTACCCAAGTGTCCTGTTACTTTTGTCTTGGTTAAATCAAGGAAAGAAATCAGCCTGCAATTAGACATGTTGTATGTACATTCACTTTTCTGTACCTTAGTACACTCATATATGGGTGGAAAGAAGGTATGGAATTTGGTCAAACCCTGATCCCTTCTGATTTCTTTTGAGATTATTTGCATGACTAAAATGAGTTCAGAAAAAAGCTTTCATTTAAATTGAGCAATTCGTTGCTGAATTGCAAAGTAGAAAGGTGTTCTGAGACCAGAGTTTTACTGGGCCACAGCAGTGTTCAAACTTTATACAACTCCTTGAGCATGTTATCAATTTCAAGTCTGAAAAGAGAAATGGTATATGTATTTTTTGAAGTTTTGTATATATTTTACAACCATTTTGAGCCCAGACTTGCACACAGTCACCTGGAGAGTCAGTGCTCTGTTGTTAATGCTCTGGGTGCTGGTTAGGGTAATATTAATAACAGGCATGTGAAAGCTGTCATTCCTAACTCTTGTCCCACAGTTCTGCAACTTTGTGTTTGCTTTCACATTTTTTCTCTTTGTGAGTCAGTACTGTGAATGTGCGTAGAGTAGTTGTAACCAAAGATACCATAACTGATACAGACTGGTACATGTAAATGAAGTACAATCACTACATAACCATTTACTAGCTATGGGAAGCATGGAACATTTTTATTTTCATCTAAAATAATCAGCTAACTGTTTTTGTTTTCTTTAAGCAGTATTTTTGTAAGCTGAACTGAACAATCCTTCTTTTTTTCCTTTTTTGGATAGCCTCCCTGTAGAGGGATATGTTGTGGTCACATATGACCACCACTTTCTCTCTTACATGCGGCAGGGATGAGCATAACAGCTGTTCAGTATTAATTGACAAAGAGAAAGGATGAGCCTCCCATCAAAGGACAAAAGTCCCCAGACAGTCTTAACAGCCCCATAGAAATTTAACTACTGGCAAGACCCACCTCTGCAGTATAGAAAGGTCTTCATCCTCCATCCTCTGTAGGGGAGGGCCAGATGAATGTAAATGTATCTGTGAAATGAGAAAGTGGTGGGGAAGCTGGCGGTACACACGCACGGGCTGCTGCTAGTTCTACTCGTGTAATGGTCTTCACTGTCAAAGGAGACTCCTGTTGGTTTCGTAGATGAAAACTGCTGAGGTAACAATAGAAGTGACATAGGATTGTGCCAACCAGCATTGTGCCCACATAAGATGGAACCATGCTTTCAAAGACATTATATCCACATTAGAGATGTTTTTTAATTCTTGAGGTCCTTACTGAGAGCTCAGGCAGAAAGGCTTTCTGAGAAGAAGAAACAGCATCAGGAAGAGCTGAATCAACAAAATTGTAAAAATGTTCCAGGCAAAAGGCAGAGCTAAACATAAAACTGTGGTTTATTTATTTACCATACTTTTAGTCACAGATTACAGTTTCTTTGAAAACCTGAAGTATGAGAATCATTTTTCTTATTTGGGCTTATGCTTAGAATTGGAGTTATAATCAGAGAGCTGCTGGTTTTGGAAACTATTTTTTCTGATTCTATTCCAATCACAAACATTTCCCTTATAAAGTAATTTTCTTGGTTTCTTTATGGGTTTTTTTTATGTAATTTAAAATTGTGGAATCTAATGGAAACTTGGAAATGGAAGTACACATTAGATTTTTGCCTCTTCCCAAGTTCCAGGACTGTCTTGAGCTTCAAGAATTGATTCTGAGTATTTTAGCCTAATTCAATGTCTGGAGGCTGTGCAGCAGGGCTGCACAAAATTGCCCAGACATCCATAATGGTACCTTGTTACTTTTGCTGCCTGCCTCAGCAGAGAGAACCTTAGAAAACAGTTTCAGTCCCATATAGGTGGTTTGCTCTGCTCTGATTCAAAAGTCCAGAGAGTCTGCTCTTTCTGATGCTCAGGTAAGTTAAAGGAAACCCAAATCTGGTACCTAAGAGGAATCTTTACAAGAGATGGATTACCTAGAAGCATAAGTAGTAGGCTCTGCTAGCAGAAGAGCACCGTATGCTGGAGGAAAAACTGGAGGAATTTAGAGACATGAATAGCATGAAAGAGATGAGGATTATCTTCCCAGTAGACTGGGAAATAAGTGCATTTTGGTGAAAGTTATTTTCTGTATCATCTTATTTTCCCACAAAGGAGATTATTTAGCAAAGTGAAAGGTCTAGTTCATAAACAGGCATTTTAAGGATTTCATTTATTTTACTTCCTTAAAAGCAAACCCAAAAATATTGTATATGGACATGCCTCACATTTATGACTGTCCATCAGCTACTTGCGTGGATCCTGTTTTCATGATAATGTGTACTACTTAGTGTAAGAGCTTTATTGTCTAAACCAGCTACTTGGTAAAGCCAAGCTTTACTCAGGATTTACCCAAAATATTTTAATTTTTGGTTACAGTCATTCGTAAGAGTTGCTTTCCAGTCAGCAAAGAATTCAGACTAATTCTGCTCCTCTCCTTAGTGAAACAAAAGCCATACAAATTGAGTAAGAAGGTGTAAGGAATTGAGTAAGAAGGTGAGGATGGTGTGAGAAAAGGCAACTTAATTAACATTTTGGTTCTTAATTTTATTGAGGAAATATTTAAACACAAGTTTTTAATGGAGACATCACCACAACACAAATCCTTCAGCTCAGTTCTGAAAACAGGCATCCTTAAACTGAGAAACCCTGAATGTATCTAGGAGTTCACATGATGACTGCATAGGAGCCAAAATTTGTTATCAGAGGCTGAGGCATTAAAAGTTTCAAATCAAACCAGTAATCTCCAGAACACAAATATATACAAGAGGTCATGAACTATTTCATTTTTAATGAAAACATACTATGTCTTTTAATACATTTTTCCTTAATGCTTTGCTGCTTCAGATAGTCTTATGTTATGCATCTATAGCAAGTTTTAGATGGGGTTTTTTTGTTGTATAAATTTGAGCAAAGTTTGTAGCACTTCTAATTTTGTTCGTATTTAAAGAGAGTTCTGCATTAAAAGAGGTGTTACAGAGAATTTATCTCCCTTTTCTGATGAAATAGTCACTGCTCTCTAATTTCATTCAATGCTTTCTCAATATACCTGTTTTGATCCTTGCAGTGCTGCCTATGAAAGTGCTACAGCCCACATGTGGAGATTATAAACCTGGGGTCAGGGAAGCAGATTGTTTCAGAAGTACCTCTTGTGACTGAAGCCTAAACAGCTTGTGATGCTATACTGCCAGTTTAATTAGCTTCCCAATTTTATTTATTTGATTTTGTTCTGTTTTTTTGGGGTTTTGGGGTTTTTTTTTTGGTGCTATTTTTTTTTATTATGATGGGTTACGTGTCAGCATCCCACAGTCACTCCATCTGACTTCCATTTTTAAAAGAAGCAGCTTTGGCTCTCTCTTTTTAGCTAGTCTTAATAAGACTTCTCCTTTTGGTCTGCATATTAATGCCCATAGGGCTTGAGCAGGTGCATTAAGGGAATATGTCTCTTGGAGTGAGTCTCTGTGGCACACCATGAAAGGAACTTTTAATGCCGTCTTCATTTTGTATTGCTGTCAGACCTCTTCAGACCTTGTTTGTTCCATCTTCATCGCCTTGACCATGGTCTTTCTGTCACCTTTCCATAATTTCATCATGCTTTACAGACAGCATATACAAGGAGAGAAGAGGGGGGAGGTACAAAGTATATTGAGGAACGCATTCTGTACCCCTTGTGATGAGTTTTGTATTTCAGTGAATGCAGATGCCATTATGGCTAGGGTTCCTGAGAACCGGTAGTCGGTGTGCAGATGACAGTCTTGCATCACTCTTTGTTTGGATGACAGTCAGAGGGCTTTGTGTGTAGTTTAATGGCATGTTGTTTTATTTCTCTCAGGCTCAGATCACAGTGAATGGGAACTCTGGCAATGCTGCCAGCCCAGTGAGTTACTTTCAAAGGCCTTTTTCCCCTTCTTCAGCTTACCCTCCACCAGCTTCACTCAATTCCAACATTGTTATCATGCAGCATGGCAGGATGATGGGTAAGCCTCACACAGAATGTTTGCTTTATACATTATGCAACATATTCCAATTCATGTGGGAAAGACTGCAAACAATTGCAGAGTGCTTCACATCCATAATAAAGGTATTGTCTATTCATCTACCTTGGGAAGTAAATGCAAATAAATACTACCATTTATTTTTAGATACAGTAGTGATCCTGAACTGGAGTTACTATTAAGTTTTATTACTTATGTATGTGAGAATGACCTCTTGCCACCTTTCTACTAGCTTTATCAAGTAAAGTGCATATATCAAAATAGCTCAGCCTATGTAGCCCCTTCAGATTTTGCCTCCTTTAAGAAATTGAGGGCCAACTTTGTACACTGATTTTCCCCACAGCTTCGATAATCTTCAGTAGCACTGGTGCCAACAACAGGAGGGGCTCTGAGCTTTTAAACACCTGAAGTTACATCAGTCTATAATTACTTTATGCATTTTTGTAGGGCATTGGTTGGGTTTTTTTAAAGATGCATGATCAGCCTCAGAAGGGTTCTTTGCTGGTATAACCTGGTTTGCCAGAACAATCATTTGCTTGTTGCTTTTTTTTGACCAGTATTTTGCATATTCAGACTATACAAGCAAACAATTTGTGATCCCAGAGCTTATTTTTTTGGTTTGTGTGTGGGGAAATTAGGTGACAGTCTCACTCTGAGACTTGTGGCTTACACAGATGCTGCTATCCCTATCGCAGCAATAAGTACAACAACTGAACATATGGTTTTCTCCACATCCCAGAATTTTAGGTTCTTTGATTGCTTATAGTTTGCTGATCTAAAGACCTACTAATTCTGTAGGTCTTCAGAAATAAGTGTTTTCCCATAACTTTTACTCATTTATGATGCTGAAGTTCTGTTCTCCTGATGTAATTCTCCTTGCTTGTGTAAAAGTCCCACTGATGGACTTAGTTCAAGGCCTATGAAGAATGAAGGATCATATCCAAAATGTTTTCTAAATTTAACAGCATGCATTTTGGAAAAAAGGCCCAAATATTCAGCTGTTTGCCAAGCAGAGTTGCCCCTCGCCATATATGTGTAGCACTGGATTATTTACAGGATTTCAAACTTGAGTCAAGAGCTGAAACAGCCATGCCCAATCCAGTTCTCTGCAGTAGGAGTGAGCAAAAATACTCAAATTAAAATTAGAGCTTTCAGTCTGTAGAGCTGCTTTTGCTGATTTACATTACGTTCAAGTATTTTGCTTCAGAAGAATGAATGCATGTTAATGTGAAAGGCAATTGTAATCTTCAGCAGTAGTGTTAGAATTTATTTTTATTCCCTGCATTCATTTATCCTTCAGTGGAAACGGCTCACAAGCACTGTATCTGCTCTAGCAAAAAAAAAAAAAAAAAGAAGCCTTGTTCTAGCAGCCCACCACTTTCCTGAAACATTCTGCACATAGGAAAGAGGTACATTCTCTGCAGCAGTACAAACTTCCACATGACACATCCCAGCAGTGAGATGGTTTTTGTTAAATAAACTACTCTGAATTTTAGAGGGAAATGGTAATAGTGACGTGTGAACTTCAGTAACTATATAGGAAGAGGGTGGGGGGTAGAAATATTGCAAGTCACTACAAACCAGTAGCAGCCTGCATGGATCACCATAAGTGCTGTAGGTGGATCATCAGATTGCTGCCCAGGTGCCAAGTTACTATCATCCATTATATGGAGGCTCTTAAGCATAGCAACATAACTTTAGGAGATGAAAATTGCATGTCTGAACCAATTTTAAGAATATTCATGCATCAAAGCTTAACACTTCTAAATGTATGTCACATAAATTTTTGTGGAGGGCTGTTTGGAATCTGTTGCTGTGCTTATAGAACAGAATTTTCTATAGTTTGCTAGACTTGGCAGGGGGAGAAGTTTTGAAATTATATCACTAATTTCAAGCATAGGAGAGTTGCAAGAGATTTATAAGAAGGCGGCTGCCACTTTCTCAGTAGATTTTACTGGATTTTTGGAGGGTTTTTTCTTTATTATTTTTTTTGTGTGTGTGAGCAAGATGCTGCGCAAAAGTACCTCTGATCTAAGATGATCTGAGTTTAATAGCTTGTCTGGTCCTTAAATAAGTTTATAATGTAACATTAAGTAGGGCAAAGCCTCAGCTAAGATGATTTTTTTTAAGCATTGTATATGTATATGGGTAAGATTGTTGTCAGTCTTTGTACAACATAATGAAATGAGGAAGCGTGATCCAACTGCCAAGTATGATTATTGTAAAGTTATACAATATTCTGTCACGTTGTCTTTGCAGAGTCCACAGAGTCATACTCACAGCATGTTGAGACTGTTGGCAGTACCACCACTACCAGTACAATACCAATCTGTAGGTCCTCAGAAGAAGAAAAAAAAATTACAGTCATTAAAGCTCCACATTATGCAGGGATTGGCCCGGTGGATGAATCTGGAATCCCTACAGCAATTAGAACGGTAGGAAATTCTGGGAATCTGTGTATGAACTCATACAATGAATTGATTGTTAGTAATGCATTCTTCTAGTCTTATATAATGTGGAATACAGTGTGCGTAATCAGCGAGCTCATGAATATAATATTGTGTGCTGACGGAAAAGGAGAATGCTGATGGAAGCATAATTGGACAACCTCCTGTTTCTAGTTTTAATTAGAAGTAGCCAAAAATTGTGTCTCTGGCTTGCTTCTCTTGTAGTTCTTGCCTTTTGGAGATAGGTACTAATTGCATTGTTTAGTTACTTCTAAAATAAACTTTAGACATACTCTGTATATGCATGCAAGTATACCTGTATACATGTGTGTGTGTATAAAGTTCCCATGCTTCTGCATTTTGGGGGGCAGTGGTTCTCGTGTCATCAGGGTAGTGCAGAAATTAATAGTTCTGATAATAATCTAAGTGACTAGCATTTTGGTGTAAGCACAATATATAATCACTGTGCCATTTAAATGAAGAGCATGGAAGCCCCCACATTGTGCCTAGCCCAGTTTTGATCATCTGGCACTAGTTACTGCTTGAGCAGTCCCAGGATGTCGAACTGAGAAGTTTTGTTTTCACTATGCTGAAGCATTCTTTCCACTCTGCTGTCAGGGCAGCCTCTTCTGGCTGGTCCAGAGAGCACAGTGGCAGCTGCACTAGGTCTGGGGAGGAGTGCTTACTGCCCTTCCCAGCCAGAGAAGTGCTGTGCTAGACGGAGAAAGAGTAAGAAGAGTGGGAGCCACGATGAAAGCGGCAGAGCCCTTGCAGGTGAAGTCTTTTTTGAGGTGCAAGGATGTAGCAGCTGTTGGATGCACCCTCTCTGCCAATAGTGACATAGGGGGTTGTGTTGCATTGCCAAGAACTGCTTCAATGGATTGAAAAACTGGGGGGGAGGGGGGGCGGAATCAGGAATTGATGGAGAAAAGCAATAGGGAAAAAATCAGAGTAAGTGGTAAGATGGGAACAATTTTTATAAGAATGGGGGGAAACTGTGGCATTTCTTGCTTTATTTTTGGTAGTAAAAGTAATGCAATCAGAATCTTTTAAAAAGAAAAATCCTTCCCAACAGTGCACTAGCTTTCTACCCCCTTTTTAAGTAAATAGTCCCTATGCTTTATATAATTATTTTTGTTCTTTTTTAATGGCAGATTGATCTAAGAGGGTGTATATCAGTTATATAAGATTATAACACAAATCCCCCTCAAGTGTCCTTAACAGAGTTGGCAAACTGCCAACCTGTATTTAACTTTTGGATTGTGTGGTCTGAGTCTCTCATAGATTTTCTTCTAAAAGCATAACTTAATTTGAATTAAGACATTCTTCAGCTGGATTTCCTCTGGGTTTTTTTTGTTATGTTTCCATTTCAAACTATCCTAGAGCTTGTAAACTTAGTATTGTAGAAGTGATTCGCACAATGAGGTCTGAGCTGAAAGATTATGCTAGCACATGTGCGTGAGTGTGTGTCTCGTGCCACTTTGTGTTCTTAGGACTTACTTAGCTGTAAGTGACATTGTTTTCAACTTATTTATTTGAGATTATATTCTAAATGTGGATTGATATATTTTAGCCCTGTATACCCCAGTCATGTAAGAACATCTTTACACCTCTCAGAAGTGCAATACTATGCAAAATCATGCGAAAATGTTGTAACTGCATTTCCCACAAACAGTAGAAGGTAGGATGTATCACTCGCTCTTTCTCCAAGGTCAGTGAGCAATCCAAATAGGAATCTTCTCCCATAAAATGCAGCTTCACTCCATCTGGAGAGTGAGAGAGATGTTTTCACATTAGTTAATTTTACTGGTGCATGCAAGGTTTAGAAGTTTTCTATTCTTCCATCTATATGAAAATTGTGACAGTCTATCAAAAAATCAGTAAATGCAGGTTCATGGGTGATAGGTAACATACACACTATGCTCTAAAACACTATGCTATTCAAAGGTAAGCATGTAAATCAGAACCTGGGAGTATCGGTATTCCAGATTTGGAGGGCTTTCAGGAGTAGGGAGATTTTCAAGCTGTGATTATCTCCTCCAAGTCTGTCTTGGTTTGTGACATGCTGTAACATGGTTTGTGACAGCTGTTTAGCGAGGGAAATCAGAGCGATGTTCTCTTTCTATTCCTGCAAACCCTCTCTGTCCAAAGCTGCTCAAAGGGGAAGGATTCCTGTAAAGCTTTCCCATCTCTCAGAACCTTGATCCCATGTTGGCATGTTCCCTCCATACCATTTCAGCTCCTCCCAGCTCTGGGAAGTGCAATTCTGAAGCCTGAAAATTCAGATCATTGTTAAGTTCTGCCACCATGCCAAGCCCTGCCCCAAAGATGTTGAAATTCCAAGGCATTAAAAATGAAGTCTTTGGAAAAGAGAGGACAAAATGCTGTTCACTCAGAAGAGCATTCAGTCAAATGGCACCAGCAGAGTTCACCACTGTGACAGGATCCTAGGAAAGGAAAAAACATATTCATGGAAAGCAGTATGACTGCAAATGCAGAAGGTCCACTGAAAGTCTTAAGTGCGTGCTTTAGTTGCATAATTTCTGATGGATTATAGGAATACTGTAATGATTATGGACTTTCCTAAGTACCAACTGCAGGTACTACTTCTCTCTATATGCTATTTGGTTAATTGTTCATTCATATATGAGGATACCATATTCCAACATTTAAGTGAAACAACTACAATGTATGCAAAGCAGGACAGCATCTGAATGGCCTGGTATATTGTGAATACTGCTGATTCCTCAAACAAAAATTGGTATGTAGGATTAGTGAATAGAAATTGAGTAAATGCATTTTTAAATTAATTTATTCCTTAACTAATCCTATCTGGCTTATAATGTAAAGGCAAATTACTGGCTGAGGCTTTAAACCCCAAGGTGAGGAGGGAGATTATGAGAGAAAAACATTCAAATGTCCAGAAAGATGTTGGGAGGTTGCCTTCTCTGTTTACTTGGGAGCTTATCCATACCTGATCTCTAAGTGGAAGCTTCCTGTGGATTTGTGGAGGACCTGACTGATAAGGGGGAGCTGGCAAAATGATATCTGTGCACCTTTGTCTCTTGGCAAAGAGCAGGGTCATAGCAATTTACAGTTTATTCACCTGTCACTGATGTGAGCTCTGTTGGAAGCCCCTTCTTGGCCTAATACAATTAGAAAGGCAGTTGCAGTATCATGGGACCATTGCAGGTTTCTACTGCTGTGGGAAATGAGTACCACCACAGAGGTTATGCACATCAACATGAATTCCTTGAGACCTTCTGGACCTCCTTGTAAACTTCTGAATATATATTAGAGCACCAAACCAACATACTTGTTTCAAATCCAGCTAAATTATTCTCACCAGTGTTTCACAAGTATAGATGTTTCATACCTTTAGGGAAACAATGTTAAATCACAAAAGTGGGATTCACTAAAGATGGCATGGTGCCAGGAGAACACACTCAGATCTCTAGAGCTGAATTAGTGGATTTTCACTTTTTCATGCTAAAGAGGAGTGGGCAGAGTGTTTGCAGATTTAGTACTAGCTAGTGCAAGATAATGCACATTAAGACTAATGCATTAAAACTTGCTTTTCTGACTGCAGTGGAAGGAGCAAAATTTTTAGGACCTAAGAAGAACAATACTGAAAACATGTTTGCCTTTGTGTTATGTCCTTTTCTGAAATACTATCATCCTATCTCGAAGAAAATGGCAACAAAAGAGAAAATGCAGAAGAGTAAGAGATAAAAAGAAGCACAAGCAAATGTTGATATGACTAGAGTTCAGGAACTTTGGGACTGCTTAGTTTACAAAAGTAGGGGTAAATACAATTTAATGAGTTGCTATTGAAAGGCCTGTTGTATTCGGTTTTCTCAAAATAGAAAAATAATCTAAAATTAATTTGCTTGGAAAGGGAATTTAAAACTGATGAAAAAAAATACTATTTGTTTACAATCCAAATATTAGCTCTTAAATATAGTGTTGTCTTAATTCTTGGTAGTATTCAAAAGCTTTTTTCCGTTATTTTACAATTATATTTTGAAGATAATCTATGTTGGAAATTGCCAGGAGTTCAAAAGAAGCTTTTCTTACACTCTCGTAATTGCTGAGGTGTTTGCATTTTACTGTAAAGTATCTAACATTTGTCGTGGTCAAATATAGGGCACTAAGAAGATAAACTCTTGATCTGGCACTAATTCCTATGTTCCTAACCACTGTACCCTCCAAGATCAGACTCCAAGACTGACTCAGTCTTTTGTGTCTTCCAGAACTTGTTATAGGAATTCCTAGACAAAAAGCATAAATACACCGTTCGAAATAGATGGTGTGAAAATGATTATATTAAAAACAGAACAAACTGTAACAGATTTTGTGTCCATAATAACATTAAGTGTCTGACCTGATCTGTATACACAGGGGTTTTGTTGGGTGGAGATTTTGTTGTTGGTTTTAATTGTTAAAAATTATGTTTTATTTAGACAGTTGACAGGCCAAAGGATTGGTACAAGACAATGTTCAAGCAAATCCATATGGTTCATAAGCCTGGTAAGTGTGCTTTTGTCATGGCTGGGCAGTTCTCAGTGGCATTAAAGAATGCACTTTTCTGCATTTTGATTGTCTGCTATGTGAAAATCCAAGTGTTCACCAAGTGTCAGATGATGAATCAAAGCAAATGGGTTAATTTAAATTTACTGCAGAGAGAGCTATTTTCCTCTGCCAAAGGCTGAAGATTTCTAATGTGTTTATTACTAAAATGAAACAGGAATGAAGCGATGAGGATACCAGTATGATTCCAAGTCACTGAGAGCTCAGTGAAGTGATCCCCATCTCCGGTTTGAAGGATGAGAAATTGGCTGCCATACCAGCTTTCTTTTGGAGAGCTCCTATGTTAGAACAGCTGAATATAATATGTAGGCAGGAAAATTTTGGTTTACAAGATCTGGTTTTGAACACTAGTCACATAGTAGATATTTGAGGTTGCTTTTTGTGATAGGAACAACAGGTTAATAGTCTGTAGTAGAGAGGAGCTGACTAAAAGAAGAAACTGAGCTTGAGGAAATTAGAAGAACTGACAGAAAGCTGTAATATGCAATTCAGTGCTAACTGGTAAGTACACAATATAGGTGACATGACCGGAAGACACCCTTTTACTAGTAATATGGTAAAATTAGCCCATGGTAAGTGTAATGGGACAAGAGTCTTCAGAAAACACCTGTGGAATGAGGAAAAGAAATACAGAGCGCGATTGCCTACCAAGCTGCTGTTTGTATTTGCAAAAACAAATCTGCATTGCTGTGATAGACTGGCTTGTATTGTACTATTGTAACGCATATTTCTTTTTGCAGATGACGACACAGACATGTATAATACTCCATATGCATACAGTACTGGTAGGAATTATTCCCTCACTTCAAAATGAGTCTTTTGTTAACATCAGCAAGTAACAGGGGTAGTTAACTATTCATGCTTGCTTTTATAATGCTTACATAAGCACCTTTTATTGTCTTGTTTGATCTCAGTTGGTGTTTTTCCATGCCTTCTTTTTCCCAAATAAAACAGTTTAATTTTGATTTCATTCTTACCACAAAAGTGAATTGCAGCTGCGCGCCTCTTACTGGAGATGGGGTACAGTGTAATACTGTAGTTTCTTGATTACATTGCATTTATTTTCACTAGTGATTGTGAGTAATGCAGCCTTTCCTCATCAAAATGGAAAAGGAACTACTGTGTGAAAGTGCAAATGCTAATTACTAACATGGGAAGACAAAAAGGTTGTACTGAAAACAACTTTTAAGATATGCAGTAAGAGTGTCTAATAAAGATGATTCTGGTTTATGATCTTTTCATTTTTGCTGTAGGCACGGTTGTTGACATTATTTGGCTGCAAGAAAGACATTCATCTAAGATACATAATTGTGTCTTTCAGAAGATTATAACCATGTGGTAAAATTATTTACAAAAACAAAAATGAAAGTGTGAGTGGACTATATCTGCAAAACCCTCCATAGTGCCTTATGCAAAAAGACCATTCAAATTCTTCATTTTGGTGTTCGTTGCATTCAGTGTGCTCTCAAACTGCCTTTTTCTGTTTTGTTGAGAGCTTTTGTTGTGGGTCAGTTGTTTGAGATCTGTTTGGATTCTTGTGATCCTCTTAAAGTTACACTATTGCCTAATTGTCTCAGACTAACAGTAATTATTAAAACAATGGGAAAAATGTGCATTTCCTGCCTCTTCGCTCTGAACATAGAACTGAGAGGCAGGATGAGCCTGAGGAGTAATTATAGGCTGTCCTTAACAGCTCTGATGGATATATCCATCAGAGCTGTTAATGAATTATTAATTAACATCTAAATTAATCATTAATTTGCTTTAACTATACCGCACTTTATCTGCATGTTTGTAGATTTATATAGAAATATAATAAAAATAGTCTAATGAACTACATAGTATACAGCAGTGTACTTTCAAAAATGTATTTACACACTTTTGTAACCTTGCACCTTTATTGAGTAACAGTGGGTTCTTGTAACATTCCATGTTGTGTTTTATTAAAGCTCATTTTGATGCTTTGACTGTTTCTGGTTTTGTTTTATATTAGGTTCCTACAGTCAGTCCTTCTCTGCTCAGGCACACCCAGCTGCAAAGACACAGACATACAGACCATTGTCTAAAAGCGCTTCTGACAGTAGCTCCGATGCCTTTAAGGTCTCATCCCCTTTACCACCTCCACATGTGCCACCTCCAGTACCACCACACCGTCTGAGGGAAAGGTCTACATCAGAAAAGTAAGTTGCATATTTTCAAAAAGTGTTCTTGGTATGTACAGTCATCCAGTTACAGGGCATCACAAAGGATAAAATAGAAGGTGTAGAAGAATAAGAGTTCAAGGGCTTTATTCAAGGGACAGTCCCATAAGAGGGGTAATCTTCATCACTGATGTGGGCATCACGTGTAGTGCTGCTGTTTCTTCAGCGTGCTAAAGAAGTGCTTTCTCTTACAAGTAATACCAGCATGAGCATTTAAGATTTTCATTTTTATTATCAGGATTGTCCTGTTTATTGTATTTCAGAACAATCCATGCTCTAGCAGCTATCTCAAATAGTTAGTCTCTGAGTAGGAAAAGCTATTTATGGTATCCAGTGGAAAAGAGAAGGGGTTTAAAAGATGCTGGAAACTGAAATTCAAGAGCAAAACCGAAGAGTGCAGCAGTCAACCCACTTTCCTCAGATCTCAGAAGTGCTTTATGTCCCCATTTTTTCAACTTCCATCTCCCGTTTTGGTAGATCAAGAAGGTATTTACAGATTGAAGGGGCATTTCAAATTTCTCATGATTTTCCATCTTCAAACTTGCTGCACAAAACCAGGTCTCAGTGTTTAGAGTCCAGGAAAAGGCTAATAATAATTCAGTAAACAAATGCTTATACTTCTGATAAAACCATGCAAAGTACCATGCACACAAACTCTATAGACTTTCAGCATAACTGTACCTACTGGCTCAAGAAAAAATCTTTCTCTTTAGCATTTACATTCATGAATATAACATGTTAATATAATACTGTGTTATTATACATTTATATATGTGTACATATATTTAATATATGGCAGGGTTTTTTTCCATTAGTGGCTACAAACACATCTTTTTTTGGTTACGTTCAAGCAACAAAACAGAATTTGCCCATTTTTTTAGCTTGTACATTGTAAACATTTTTATATGTAGAAACTTAATTAAACGGTTTCAAATAATTTGCAGTCTGAATAAAACAGTATGAGGAAATTCCATACTAAGTGTTTAAACTATGAAATGTAAGTAGTGGCAATGCAGCAGATACATACTGCAGAAAATAAGATTGCTTGACAATTACTGATTTTTGGCTACTCCCATTGCTGAGGGCAGGTTGTCAAGAGGAAATGCTAGGGGTTAGAGTTGGGCTGCTTCCCAAACACTGTGAGGTTTGTATTTTGTTAACAAGTCATACAGAAGTGTAGATTCTGTTAGCAGGGCACCAAAACATGGATCTGTTTAGCTTTGGCCTCTGAAGTTATGTGAGTCATTGTCCTGTGCTAGGCCAAATGCCTTGGTCACAAAAACTGAGGCCTGTTGCAGTTTCTTTTGTCAAGCTTGAAAATAACTGCTTCAGCACTGAATTTGGTTGTTTAGGCTCCTCTTTTAATCTCATGCATGGTAAGACAGGCAGTCAAAATCTACGTTCTCCAGCCCAGGGAATGCCAAACACGTTAGTTATGCTTTGCCTGCTGCTGACAGGTCTAGCTTGTCAATCTTTTCTTGCCATTGGGAGATTCTTTATTAATTGCCTATAAAGCCTGAGTATTTAAAATCTCACATAAGAGGCTTAGGTCCACATGTATCATGGTTTTGGAGCTGGGAGGCAAGATATGGTTTGCATTAACAGTTGGGCTCAAAAATACAGTCCATAAGGGATTACAGGCTGAACTGCAAATTAGGTGAACTGACTGAACCAGAATTTCAGTAGCATCTTTTTTACTTCAGTGACTTGCAGTATAATGCAACTTTATCAGAACATTTCCATTGACCTGTTTGTTCTCAAAACATACAACCTTTTCTGCCCTGAAACTATTTTTTTCCTCAGTGAAAATAAACAATAGAGCCATGTAGAACCACTTCCCTTGAAATGTAGGGCATTTTATGGAGGTGTCTCTGTCCCAGAGATTGCACTCACAAATGTACTGTAAACAAAAGCTACCCCATAGATTGTTTTAAGGCACATGACATGTGCCATATTAGGTCAGGTCACATCAAACCAAGTCGCATCAGAAAGGCTGGACTGATAGAATTTCGTCTGTGTATGTTCTTTCTTACTGTAAATACAGAGAACAGCTGTTAGAATTTCCCTTTTTCTTTCCCCCATTCTTTAAGTTACTAGTAGGTCATTTCATACTGAGTTAAATAAAAAGATGCTTGAGCTAGTTTTCCGAATGCAGTGTAGGTGGCAACTACAAAAGCTGCCATGAAAAGGTAGCTCTCATTGTGATAGTAACTAAATAACTGAATAAAATAGTGTGAATAGCTATGCTGTAAAGTAGCTATGAATAGCATGGTAAATGACTGACAGAAATACAGTAGTAGGGGTTAGTTTTTTATTCTTAGCATAGCACTATTAAAATGATAGCAAATTTATAGCTGTAGAGAAAATGGATAAATTTCTGTCCTACAGTCAACTGCCAAATTCTCATTCTGGTTTATCTGGTTTATCTGGTTTATGAATTTCCAAGGAAACAGTATACTGAATTAAGGAGCAGTTCCACTGCTACTATTTAAATCTCAGATCAGAATAAAGAGCATCTATTAGGTTTTCAAACTGTCTTTTAAAATAATTCCTCATTTTTTTGTCTCAGAAAATTTTGTAACTTTTTCAACATGAATTTATTATCATATTGTGTGATGACAAAAATATTTACCTCATGCCTATATTAATGTAGTGCATAGAACAAATACAATAAATTTGCAGTTTGAGAAGGAATCTCCTGGTATTTTGACACAGCATGTCAGGGAAGTTTTTAAACTGGTCTACTGGTTATAACAAAAGTAGGAGTGATCACATAGGCTGGACATAGGCATAAGCTGGACATAGCCATAGGCTGGAATGGCTTTAAGGTGAAAGAGGGTAGATTTAAATTAGTTACAAGGAAGAAATTCTTCACCAGGACATTGGAACAGGCTGCCCAGTGAAGCTGTGGCTGCCCATCCATGGAAGTGTTCAAGTCCAGGTTGGATGGGACTTTGAGCAATCTCATCTAGTGGAAGATGTCCCTGTCCATGGCACAGGGGTTGGAACTAGATGAGCTTTAAGGTCCCTTCCAACCCAAACCATTCTGTGATTCTATGATACGATTCTGTGACATCTCTAGTATTTTTCTCAGTCCTCTGCTGTACTGAGTCTACCTGCTGTAGATGCATTAAGATGATACAGTGGTCAAAACATATGAATGCTAGGCAGACACAGGCCAGACAGCTGAAATCTGGAAAGAGAAACCATGCTGAATTTGTTTGGGTTTGCATGTTTCTCTTGCACAGAGATGTAAAGCAGATGGCAGTGACAGCAAATTGACTCAATTGCTCCTATTTTTTATTTAGAAATGACTGGGATCCCCCAGACAGAAAGGTAGATACCCGCAAGTTCCGCTCCGAACCAAGAAGTATTTTTGAATATGAGCCAGGAAAATCATCAATCCTTGAACATGAAAGACCGGTAAGCCACACAAGTGGAATGAGTAACATAGTAAGACCTTTGGTGAGAGGTCATCTTTTTATTATTTGCTACTGCTTATAAATGCTTAGATTGATTTTTAAGGTCCTTTTTCAAATAAGACTTTGCAGCAGTCTTTGGTCTTTCCTGATCACTGTGTTGAAAATGGAGGTTTAGCTTATTTGCTGAACTTAGACCTTTAATAGAGATCAAGCCACTACTGAGCGAATAAACAGAACTGTGAATTAATGGAAACTGCTTTTCTAATCAGCATGCATCACCAGCACTCATTTTGAATAGCATTGACAGCACATATGATGGTTAATTAATGCATTAAAATAAACGTACACAGAAGGAGATTTTGGTCAAGTACTGGTCAAGGTTGCCCAGAGGGGCTGTGGAATCTCTGTTTCTGCAGGTGTTCAAGACTCACCTGGACACAGCCCTGGGCAACCTGACCTGATTAGACCCGCTTTTAGCAGGAGGTTGAACTAGATGACCTCTGGAGGTTCTTTCCAGCCTCAAGTACTCTGTGATTACTCAGTGTACACTAACGTGTAATTAGAAGCCTTTATTTCTGCTTTCTGAATTATGATAGCAATTGTGGAGTTTTTCACAAGCATTTCTGATAAAGCTATGCTTAATGCATGCAAAATCACCATTAACAGAAGACTTCATTTACTGAAAGACACTCAGCCTTTCTAATTTACCCTTGTGCTGTTTCAGTACATTCTTATTTTAGGAAAACAAAGGCATTCATGTAATCAATACTGGATTATTTTTTGCTTCTGTATTACTGTATTACATGTTTTTTCACAGAATTAATTTTACTAATACAAAATTCATTAAACACATAATTGAATTTCACATATGTAGTATTTCAACAGTATGAAACACCTTTACTAAGCACGTTTCCCTTGTGGTTCTGTAGTCATTGCAGGAACGTAATTGTCATTAACTAGAAAATACTAATCTGTGTTTCTGTAAAATTAAGTTCTTGCAGAACTGACGCATTTTTCAAAGTGGAAATTGGCACTTCTATAGGAACTGCTAATTACTCAGTGTGGTTAAATGGGACTTAGTATTTATCGTGATGACAAATTTAATTTCATTCAAAAGGTAATGGCATTTGTTCTGAGCACTTTTTTGATTGCCATGGCTGCATTATACACAGTGAGGTCATTTACCAGCCTTCCAATGCCAAAGAATAACAGCAGTTTCGAGTGAAAAATAAGAAAATTACAGTGATATTGCAAGAATGGCCTCACTTTTCTAATAAATTATATTTTCAACTACTGTAATGTGAAAAAATCATTCAAATGGAATTGCTGATGAGTATGCTCACAGGTACATTTTTTGAATTTTAGCAAACCAATGAACTTTTAAAAAGTGTGCTTTGCTGACTGTTCCTGAATCCTTTTTTTTAACTTGCTTATGCAGTTTATTTTTTTGTGTTCGTTGTGTTCACTGAATGGGATGTGGAAGGCAAAACTCATGACTTCTTAAAGGGTAATCAGCAGAGTAGGCTGAAAGACTTTTCTCTGTGTGTAAGAGAACCTGACATCTGAAAACAATGCATTAATGCCAAATTCAGTTGAAAACTGAATTCTCAACTGTGTCAGTATTGCATGAGTTAAGTCTTTCATCTTGATAATCTCCAAATTTTTTATTATTTTTAATGTCTTAAAAATTGTTCTGATGATACTGAAAGAAAATAGTCATCAAAATACAGAATATAAGAGTATAGTTCATTAATATTGTAAAAGATGGACATTTATGGCATCTGAACGGGAAACTCTTACCTGATGAGTTTTACCAGAACAAAACAAAAGTCAAAGGGAGTTTCTCCAACACTTCAAATCTTAAATTCTTTTTTGCTGAAATGTAATAATTTCCATGTCTACAGGATTGGAGTTTTGATACCAAAATGATCGGAAAAAAAATTACAGCTACATTATATATTAGACACGGCAGATATGGTTTGAAAGGTCAGCATTTCCTTTATTGATGTAGATATTACACTGGAGCCAGTTGTGATTAATGTGGAGGTTAGAAACACGGGAAGAATATCATAAAATGAGAGTGTAAAACTAACATTTCATGGGAAATGTTATTCAGTAGATATCGTTCAGCAGGTCAAAAGAATGTAAGAAATAATAAACCTAAAAAAATTACCTAGTAATAGACATTAAATGGATAGATTGGTTAGGGATAGATGATTATCTTTGTTATGGATATGAAAAGGTGAGTAGAATTTCAAGCTGCAAGTAGCAACCTACTGTCATGAAACAGGAAATTAATGCTTTTCCTTCTGTAATTTCAACTTGTAAGAGTATAAAACATCAACAAAAACGAGAGGCTTGCAATTACAACTAAAAGTAGGTGACATTAAGCTGTTGAGTAATCTTCCAAGCAATGATGTTTCAGCTCCTTTCTTCCTATTTCAATAAACTCATAAAACATTACCTTTTCTTCTAATATCATAGCACTGACAAAGCGGTACATAATTTGTTCTGACATATGTTTCTACCTCTAATGTCTGCAGTTCAATAAGACACTCTTCTTTTTCTCTGATATCATCTGAACTATGAATTTGTTTCCTAATATAAATGTTTACTTCCAGTGATTAAGTAAATTGCACTGTAATAACTTAACCTTACTCATATGAATATTAAGTTAAATTTTTTATTCTATACTAGTTTGAACTGTGTATATGTGAAGTAATTCCTTCATACATGTACATTTCTCTATTTCTGCAGTAAAGCAACTAAGGAAAGATCTGAGTGTTGCTGTAAAAAAAGACTTCGTAAAATTGGTACAAGCAATAGATGCCTTTATTTTCATGAGGTGTTTTAGACTGAGCATGAAAGTGCACATGTGCTAGTCAGATAAAAGTCATCAGGTTAAATTTTTATTCCATATATTTTATATATATATATATATATATTCAGTATACAAGTTCTTCTGCTGAGTTTATATGCAAGAGGATTTCATGATCTGAATATATTAAAAAACAGGACTGTTTTGTCAAATACCAGACTGTTTTGTCAAATACCATGGGCTTGTACCATGATGCACATCTGCTGATTTGGGGTTTTGGAGGGGTTTTTTTACTATAGTGGAAAATTTGAAATTTTCTTTAGAATATGCAAGTTTTCTGTCAAGCCGGTTATCAGAGCATTGTGCTCCCCATTAGTTGAGTTACTTGAGTAACACTTTGTCAACTAAAAAAGAATTTCTCAGCATGTTTTAAAACAAAATCAGGAATTCTATGGATAGGTTTGTTTTGAAATGATATTAAAAACTATGTCTTCTCATAAAGATACTGAGAGAGACGAAGTCAGTCTGGACTTGGAGCCATAACAGCTGTAGTCCAAAAAGAAAAAAAGGAAAAGCAAAAGGAAACTTCAGAGCTAATAAAATGCCAAAGCCAAATTTACAACAGACATCTCAGTCCATTGTTCCAAAGAGGCTTCAGGCAAACGTAGAATATTAATTTGACCACACAGATCCATGGTTAATGGTGAGAAACATGTAACTTAACGGTTTAAATGCCCACTTTTGATTGTCTGCTTGTGTATATCACAGGCAAAGCTAAATACAACATTATAGATGTATCTTTTTTTCTATGACACTGTTGTTCTATACTTGAGCGTGTTGATGCAGTACTGTGCTGACCATCTGATGCAAATGCCAAAAAAGAGTGAAGTTAATTAGTGGTCTTTAGTAGTGTATTTTCATGTAATGAAATGTTACCAAATAACTAGATGAAGGATAGAATATAGGTTTGAAAGATAGAATATTGGTTTGACAGGCCATAAAAAGGAAATTTACTTACTACTTTTACCTTCTGTTCAAGCAGTTTGGGAGATACAAGACCAAGCTCTGTTCACTTTTTAAAGTCAAAATTATTTGTTCATTTTTAAGTCTCTTCGAAGGGGAGATAATAGAAAAACGTCCATCAGCAAAATTAAATCCGACAGCCGAGAGAAATCGATTGCTGCATATCGATCTTGGTAGCACAGGGAATGCAGAGTCCTCTGCCTGGCAGCAGTGGACCTGCTGACTTCAGAGCTCAGTTTCTTTTTGTGTGCTGCCCTCTGCAGTTTAAACTGTAAATAAAAGTAGAACTTGTATGCATGAAGT
>JBCJKH010075557.1:0-20487 GCA_039877255.1 Loriculus beryllinus | reverse complement strand
TGCCTGTTTAATTACTGCTTTCAGGCAGAATGTCTGAGAGCCTGGAAAGAAGGCATTTATTTCATTGAGGAATACAAAGCTTATTAAAATGTAAGCAGTAAAATCAATTAGAGACTGTAGTCTCCAAACAAACAAACAAACCAACCAACACAAAGCAGCGGATTTTAGCAGAAATGTGTCTGAATTCATTTCCAAAGGTGAAAACAGCAAACAATTACTGAAAAGCATCTGCCACACTACATAATGTTTCAGTAGTGCCATAGCTTTCCAGTTAAAATCAATGCTAACGTCAAGAAAAGCAGCCGTTACCTCACGAAAAGAAAACTAGAGATTCCTACCAGAGATCCTTTCCAATTTCCAACTTTCTTTACTGACTTCAGGGAATCATATTCCTCACCTGCTGAAACCTTTTTTATTAAGTAGCCCAATTATAAACGAAAATCATAGAATCAACTAGGTTGGAAAATTATAAAAGAAAATCACAGAATCAACTAGGTTGGAAAAGACCTTTAAGATCGTCAAGTCCAATCACTACCCAAGGCCACCACTAAATGAACTCCTATTATCTGTAAACTCCACTAACCAGTAATTTCCATATATTTATGCCATGTCTTGCCTGTTTTCATAAACTAATAACAAAAATGCATCTATATTAAAGATCAAGATTGAAGCCAAAGAGTCCAGAACTAAAATGCAGAGCTCTCCTCAAAGTTCAAGAAGGGGACCTGAACTAAGGACCAACACAGAGCAAAAGGTTTTCTTTCATGGGAAACCACATTCAGTGAGTTCTAGCATTCGTGGCAATGGCATTTGCGTGTTCTTCTGCACTACTGGAAATGCAACTCAAGCAGAAAAGGACCGAAAAGCATTTAGATTCTACCTTCCGAAGCCTAATTTGGATTTACAATCAGCAGTCGATTTTAAATTAGAAGTCCTTGAAAAAGAAGAAAGAACCCTAAATATTCCTGTCACTTCCCCCCACATCTGCAGTGCATGATTAGACAAAACTAAAATTACTTTATCTAAAAATTACTGTGTTATTTTCACACAGTGGCAGCTATGTCAAACCACGGTGTTACACGATGACTGCATTTTTTGAATCTATTGCTGCTTATCATGTTCCTTTAAAACCTTTCAATTGTACAAGTAATCCAATCTCTGCACCTACTGAACCGAAATGAAAGGAAAAAAATCAGCCTCTTTTATTTTTAAATGAAACAATATTTTTGTCCCCTGGTAACTTGCACATCCTTCCAAATTTCTCCATGTTTTTCTAAATATAGAACGGTTTGTCTTCCTCCTCCTTCAAATATCATGCCCACTTCTTCCACAATGTCAACCAAAAAGCAGCTGACTTTTCGTGATGGATTGCCTTAAGATTACAACAAAGCAAGTGACAAATTTTGTAATAACCCTTTCCCCCTCCAATTCTTCAGGCAGCATTCATTTGCATGTAAATTAATAAACTAAAAATGTAGAATCACAACTCAAGGGAGCTAAGACAATTTCATGCTATTGTAGCAAATTTGCTTGAGGAAAATACACTTTTTATCCAGTCTTGGTCATCGGGTAGCCTATTTTTCCCTGCTGAAGCCACAGTAGTGAGTTGAAGAGTTATTGGAGCAGCAGAAGTGTAATCACAGCTGTGGGTCTCGGCTCACAGGGTAAGGGTTGTGCTAAGGGCTGCACAACAGTACCTCACTTATCAGCACCCTGGTATCTAGTCACATTCAAAGCTTTTGTGCCTCTGTTATTTAACACAATATAAATAGATTTACATTCCAAAATGACATCTGATATGAAATATGACTGTTTAAAATTGTAATAATAGAAAAACTGAGCAGCAATAAGCAACATCTAAGGTTGTACTTACCATAAATTCCTGTTGAAATACAGGGAAATGCCTGTAAAACAAATGAAAGGGGAAAAAAAATCAGTGGAATTTCTCTTTGCTGAACTTTTTATCAAAACCAAGGGTATTTTTAAATGCCTGTTTTCCAACACCCAGAGATTAGATGTTGTAGCCTTCACTGTTAGAGCAGTCAATTCATAGGCATTTTCATGTCATTATATGAAACATATTCCATATGTATTTCTCACTGCCATGTTAACAAAGGCACATTCTTTTCCTCATCTTGAGCTATGAGCAACATTTGAACTTAGAATCGTTATTAAAACTGCCTTTTGAGCTAAAAATTAATGCCATGAGCTAAAAATTAACGCCATAAGCTGGTATAGTAGGAAAAAGAAAAGGTCATATTCTCTGGATAGAGTTAGACAATGTTTCTTCAGTAGTAAAATAAGCTTGGTCAGCTTAAACCCTGCCCTCCCCTGCCTCTTTGCCATGCCCTCATTCACTATACCCCCCTTTTTTGTTGGAAAGCCTTTCATTTTCAACCTCATTTCTTTCAGACACGTGGTTTGTGGTGTGACCCAACACAGCTGTACTGGAACAAATCAAAGGCTTGCAAACTGGTTCAGGGACATGAGCTAGAAGACATTGGGTGAAAAGGCAAGGTACATTTTTGGGTCAGCTTGGACACCACAGAAAATGCATCACGCCACCAGAGATGGTTTTGAACACTGTGAAAGCAAGGATGCCCTTTCATGTGTCTCCTAGCTATAGATTTGCATTTCTGTGAGCCCGAGTCAGTTTTCCACCAGGAGAAACCAAAGCCGTGGTTTCACAAGAGAGACAATTTTCTTTGTGTGCCATTGATACGTGATAGCACCTTCGCCTCCCACCTCTAGACTGACAGCAAACACAGCTCAAAGGTACAGGAGCACCTGGGACCAAAGTCTCAAATATCCGCCCTGAGGCTCCCTCCAGATACCCCGGCGATGAGTCACCATACAAAAGAAAGGAATTCTTCTTTACTTAATCACACAGGAAAACATTATTCAAAGCTAATGCTTGCTTTATATTTAACCAGGGAATTAATTAGGGGATGGTGATTAAGAAAGGAGAGGTCTAATGGAAAGAATACATCCTCCCCTCCCCTCTGAAAATACTTAACTAAAATAAAGTGGGGGAGAATTACAGCCTCATTCCTTCTCACAACCACTACAACTTACATCCTGAAAAATACTTAGCTTTGTAGTTTGTACCCAATAAATCACAACGAATCAGCTCTTTAAGGAAATGAGGAATGGAGTAAGGGGAAAAAAAAAATCCACAGTGTTACAGAGCTCAGGCTGAGGTGGCAACAGATGCTCCAGCAGTAAGAGAGGCATAAAGGATGATTTTGTCCGGTTTAGAAACAGATTATAAAATTCACCACCGCTGAAGCTTCACATTAAGAGATAATGGAAAACACAACACTTGTTTGGAGCCATTCTTTGCCAGAACTTGAGTAACAGCACATGATTTAGATACTAGTATTGGCCACATAGAGTGAGTAACAGAGTATTCAAGATTCCTTCTCTCACTGGCCCCGCAACTCTGGGCAGAAGCAGAGTCTTGCAGCACATCTGAAATCCCCTCAATCCCACAGCTCCTTGGGCAACACCACACATGGTGCATGCAGGAAGTAGCACTGCCACCACCAACTTCAGAAGCCCACACATGGGGCAAAGCACCCACTGTGGGGACCACGTGCTGAAGATGCCTCGGAAGCCCCTGGGCAGTGAAGAAGAACCATGCACCATCTGCCCCCATGTCACTACAGGTTTATCACCTATGCAAAGGGCATCAGGCTGATAAGGTGCCCAAGGAAGATGCAGCTACTTAAACCTAGATGGTGATCTTAAAGGGATTTAATAGACCAGTCACTGAACTAAGAGATGGGCTTGGAATATGCTGTTTAGATCTCACACTGCAACTGTGTTTATTTGGGCCCCTGGAGCTGGAAGCCCTATGGGAAGCCTGTGGGCTCCAGGGGACTAGGTTTCCTTTCCAGCCCTGCTTGCAGAAGAGATCAGATGACTGCATTTTCAGCACTGCACGACATACACCTGTTGTACTTGTTCATCTCCATTCACAGACCACGCTGCTCTGAGGCTGTTTAGCGAGCTTTAGCCAGTAATTTGTGTGTTGTGTTGTGTTTCTCAGCACCTACTTGAAAATTACAGTGCAGACACGTCATAATCATTACCTTGCTTTCAGTTTCTATCAGGCAGCTGAGACATGAATGGAGCTACAAGAGCGCGTAAAATCCCATCAAGTTCCTTTGGAATACCAGTCTGTGCCATAACTTAGATGAGCTCTGCCCTCTCCCTCATTCAGAGATGATCACAGCATATAACCAGCAGATGTAATTCCGTAAGATGTGACAGTGCTTTTATTCACTCAAGAAAGGCCCGTGCCTGAGATCACATATCAACTGTGTTTCTCCTGGCTCCTAGGGAGACAATTTAGTCTAGATGCCAGGTTGAAATTACTGGCAGAGCCCTAATGGGGAACTCACAGCATGGATATCAACATACTACAATATTTGGCTTATGGACAAAAGATGTTAAGGTTTCTAACCTTTTCTGTGCATAATAAAATCTTAATTATGTATTTGATTTCAACAAAAAAATTCAGGTTCGCAGTAGGAAATATTCATTCCCATTTCCACAATAAAATGTTTCTCATCTTAATTTGTTGCTGGTAACTGCTATTTATTGACTAATCTTTAATGTCTTTGCTACTGAAATAGCGTGTTTGCTTTACTTTGAGGGCTGACAGCGCTCAAAACGGATGTAACTTGAGTAGAACACAAGTAGTAAGAGTGAGAGCTTACTACCACTACGCTGCTGCCACCATCTAGAGAAAGAGGCCAAATTAAATCAGCTGTGTGAACACTCTAAGGCTGAGAGTGATTTAATTCCTGTGGGAGAGGATGTGGGTACTCAGACTGTGGTACTTTTTAATTGAATGTTTCTTTATTAAGGCTACAGCAGCAGCGTTAATTAGGATGAAATGTAATGCAGTTTCATGAGGAAAACTTACAATAGTCACCATGCGGAAGCCACGTTGGACTCTTAGGACATTTCAATAGGAGAAACCTGGGTATTTAAATACTTAAGGGCTTGTCTACAACAAGGGGTTCTAGTTCACACTGAGCTGCAATGTATTAACTGTTATACATTAGATGAATATAATTGCTACATCTACATGACCAGCTGCCTCCTACTGTAGCCCTAATAATTGCTTCCAAAGAGCAAAGACTGTCTTCAAATTAAGTGCTCGGCATTCTGCACCAGCATCCCAGTGTCATTTCTGCCGCAACCCAGCCACATACAAGGTAAGCGCTTGTCCTCCAGCACATAACAGAGCAGATAATAATAAAATTAAACACAGATTGAGCTTTCTCTGGTTTCACTGCATCATCTCATGAAGCAGACTAGCACACATGCTTGAGAGCCTTTCCCTTGTGAAACCAGCATTGCTGAATCTTCACAAAGAAATTGGAACTGTTTAAAAAGTCTTAGTTTTCACTAAAATTGCAAGAGGAAACAATTTTTATCTGATTCTTCAACAAAGTCAAAAGTTCATAATATCTCTGGGTTGATGGTAGTTAAATGTATTACGCACAAAACACGAAGAGCTTCTCCAGAAAGTTTAAGGTAACACGTATTCCTTTGGATATACTTTATTCATATATACATACACACACACACATAAACTTTATGCACTCCATATACTTTATACTTTGACCTTTTTCTTGGTCATGCTCCTGTGCCACTACTGCAGAGAACCTTGCATCTGAGCAAACTTGAGGATGTTAAGACTCCTGTTCCCAGTATCTCACTATGTATGTATCACCAGTGCTCTGGGACCTGTGATACAGGCATTTTGCTAGAGGATGAGCAGGTACCTGATCCTGTGAAAAGATTTCTTCACCCAGCAGCTTGTTCCTTCTCTTGTTCCTTCATCTCCCCTTTCTTTTCCATAATCTGAGATAGCAGCCAACCTGTGCTCAATGAAGATGATGCCCCCCTGTACCAGCTCAAGATGGGTTACTTCCCTTCCCCAACCACCTTCCTCTAGAGCCTGTGAAGCCTCACATGCTCCTGAGCTGCTTGTTTTATCCCCTTAGCACTGTTCATAACCTCTCTACTAACCTTCTCCCTCTTATTTGCCAACAAGTTGCCCTTCAAGCTGGGACATGGCTTTGAGCACTACACCATAGGCCAAAAATAATTAACTTGCCTTCCACTTTAAAAGACTACCTCTACAGTACCTCAGCAGCATTAAGAAATTGCAAAAGCACTAACACTCAAATCAAAGAAAGACCCAAAGCTCCATAAACCTAAGTGCCGAACCACTCTCCATGTCAGATAAACAGGAACTTGAATCCTTGCTTCAATGGGAGAAAGCCCCATTCCTGCTGCTCAGAGGACCCAACCCAAAACTCAACCAAACACTGCTTTTACACTGCCTCAGTTCATTGTTTTTGAGATTTGACTTGAGTTTTTGGGTTTGACCTTGCTTTATATAAAAATATTGAAGTGAGATGAGTTCCTCTATGCTGGGAGCATCCTTGTCTGAAAAGTAGTACAGTGGGTGCTTCTGCTAGATTGTTTGTCTTACAGTCAGCGATAGCCTCATGAACTGAAGTGGCAGGTGAGTGGGCAGAGAGAAAATTGCTTGTTTAAGAGCAGCCCTGACAACACTGCTCTGCTGTGATTCACGAGGGTGAATGCCAGAGGGACGCTGCAGAGGTAAAGCAGAGCATTACAAGGTAAAGCTGCCTATGCTGGAATGGGTTTTGCTGCACAGAGTTAAAGAATAATAAGGAATTTTTCACACCCTAAGTTCCCACGTGTGTGTTCAAAAAGTTCACTGTAACATAAATATATATTTGTAATAACTTTGTAGAACCTCACAGACTAACAATGTTTCTGTTTCCTTGGCACTTTACTACCTCTATCAGTTGCCATGCCCACATTCAAAAGCCAAAAGTATTTATTGCCTAAAGGTATGCTTTCTGACAGAAATAAACATGTTTAGATAGCACGCTATGAATATCTTTTTAACATTCAGCACCAAAAAGCTGTGGCAGGTACATCATGGCATTGCAAAGTGCTGTTACAGAGACTGTAGCACAGTGCTATGAAAGCTAACTATCAGCTAAACCACAAGGTAAGCCAATTTAAATGATACCAATTGTTTAAATAATAATTTATTCTTCATGACAAGATTTTATGATTTGAATCTAGTGGGTGGTAAAGATGCATGGTGGGGAATAGAGTGGTGTATGTTATCACTTGGAGCATGTAGCTGAGCTTGCTGCAACTGCAGGGAATATACAGGACTTCAACCAAGCAAAAACAAGCAGAAAGATTCAAAACTGGAACCCTTCAAGCTCATCCATGCCCATTCTGTCAGTATCCACTTGGGCAGCTGGCACACACAAAGGCACCATCATATGTGCACAACAGTACCACTCCCCCAGGGTTTCATTATAGTGACACCGGGGGTCCCATACCCACTTCAGATTAACCCATCTCCACTTGTGGCACACAACCACAGGTAGCACCATCCTCACCCAGAGTTCAACAGGAGTATGATCTCTATAGCTCAGTGACAGCAAGAGGCATGCAAGTGCACTAACTAATTATCCTTAAGTCTAGCATCAAGCAGTGTGAGTTCGTACCCCAGAAGAACCAGCGAACTGCTGTTCTCTATCCTTTGCCATGCCTGTTAGCCTGCCCTAACTTCCTTTCTGTGAGCCTAAATAGTCTGACCCCTGTTTCAGTGTTCATCAAGTAACTTCAGTATCAGCTACCCTGATATTCCTATTGACCAGCCAATGCTCCTAAAGCACTTGGGTACCTTGGATGCCTTTCAAAATAACATGCTCTATAAAATCACCTATCTCCAAAAAGAACAATAAACCTATAAACTTCAGGGCCTACTGTACCTCTTAAGCTGTACAAAATATCCACAGAGTACATGAATACATAGTTAAGACACCAGGAACATTTCAAACATTTCATATCAAACATTTCAGAGCCAGATTTTGCTACTTTTACTAGATCAAACATATAAACCAAACCATTTCATAAACCACTGACTATATAATACTATCCTGTTGCCTTTTAAAAATCCTTACACTACTACTTGGAACAAAAATAAAGAAAAACTTATTTCCCTGTAAATCCCCTTCCATAAATTCTGTATTTGTCATCATTGTGAACTGTAATTCAATGAGCAATAAATTTTGCAAGTAACTGTCACACAAACAAAATTTATTAATAGAGAATTCTAATGCAACTCCCTATACCAAAAATGAACAGAAAAAATATTAAAGGGAAGAACTGAAAATGGGAACGTTTAAGCTTGGTTTTCATTATGGACCATACTACCATGTTTATTAATCCATCTTTGAAGAATACAAAAGTAATTATTGCCTCAAAAATGAGTCTCTCGATCACAGCAGATCACACGCAAACCTTTAGGCATTCATATGAGCTTCCTGATTCACACAACACCCAGATACACTATGAGATAGCAATGTTAGAAACACTGGACACATGCAGGTGCTGACAAATGTTGAGGGGAATACTGTAGCATAAACATAAGCACCCAGCTATTTAAATGCTATGAAGTTTACATCCCAGCTATGTTTGAAGGTTCTCTGAGGACGCTGATGGCTGACAAAATGCTGGTCAAGCAACTACGGCTGAAGTTCAGATTCAGACCTAACGTGAAAAATCCCTTCTGGATGGTGGCTCACGACTTCTCAGTGCACCTTCATTTACCAGACTGTAAGTTCACATTGCACAACTGAAGGTCAACAGGTTTAGGAAATGATACACAGCGGTATTTACATTTCAAATAAAACCCTAACAGCTGGGTGGCAAATGATAACTGAGAGGAGACTGTTGCAAAGCTACTCAAAGCTTGAAGGAGTCTTAGTGAGTACAAATTACTTGCAACAAGTGCATAGAGAACTTCATCATAACTCAGAAAACACAGAATCCAAGCCAAATACATGGCTGTTTTTCAGAGGACCTCCACATGCTTCCCCTGATGGTCACACTTGCAGACTGCTCCAGGTAAATATTTACCACAAAGACTGCACTTCTTCAAGCCTGTTTATTTATACAAAGGCCAGTTACTGAAAGAGGCCACCTGGGAGGTTAAAAGGGCCAAAAGAACATATTTAATATCTCCTGTTACCAAACTAAACAGATCACGGGGCTGTGGGGAACCCTCTCCTTTCATGACCCTCTTCCCACAAAAGGGGCAACGTTCTCATTGACAAATTGTGTGTCTCGCCTCACTCAATGAGTGAAAATTTAGTTTCATTTTTACTGAAATAATTAAAAATTTCAACCAAAACACACACAAAAAAATACCAAAGAATCACTCCCAAAGTGTATAAACTATTGCTGGGCATTGTGACTTCATATGAATTTAAAACAGATTTTTGAAGACACTGAATCCAGCTGCTACAAGGAACTATGCAAGACAGCACAGCATCATAGTGTGGAATGAACTTAAGACCCACTACTTGAGGAATATCACTGAATTAATTACCGTAAAATGTTCAAGTTTAGTATCGTTCAGTAATTAAAAGCAATAGCTCAATCGACCACGTGGATAAAGACCTACACTGAAAGTTGGTCAAATAGTTTATTTCATTTTCCCCACTACAAACTGAGTAGTTGGATGAGTTTTGGTTTTGTTTTCTTTCTAAACTATTTGCACGTATGTAGCTGGAATGAAAAGCTGATGGGGGAACTATGGACAAACAGCTTGGGAAACATTTTAAAAATCATAGAACATTTGTATGTAGAAATCCTCAGAAGTGAAATTGGACCTTTTAAAGCAGCACCAAATAGCTGAGGTTGGAAAGCACCTCTAGTCTAACCCACCTGCTCAAAGCAGGGCCGACTAAAGCTAAACACCCAGTACAACGGCCAGTCAGGCTGGAATATCTCCAAGGATGGAAACTTCACAACTTCGGTAGGAAACCTGTTGTTCTGCTGTTTCACCAACCATAAGTAGTTTCTAATGTTTGAATGGGATTTCCTGTATTTCAGTTTGTCCATCCAATGGGCACCACTGGGAAGAGATAGCTCATCTTCACTTCCATCCATCAGCAGTTTATACCCATTGATAACACCTTGCTTCTGAGCCTTCCCTTCCCCAGGCTGAACTGTCTCACAACACTTCCCTCTATGTAATACAGTCCAGGCCCTTACTCATTTTTACGGACCTTCACTGGAGCTGCTCCCATAGGCCTGTGTAAGTCTCTGAAAGGCAGCACCACCATTTGGTATATCGACCACTACTCCAAGCTTTGTACTGTCTGAAACCTTGCTGGGGTGCTTTTCTGCCCCATCATCTAATGCACTAAGGAGGATCTTTAACAGCATTGGCCCCACTATCAGCCCTTGGGGTGCACTGCTAGTGAGTGGCCTCCATCTGAACCTTGTGCCACTGACCACAACTCTTTAATCCCAGCAGCTCAGTCAATTTTCAGTCCACTTCTCACCCAGCAAACAAATATAGATAGAAACATAATAATTGGCATTATAAAACAGCATCTGCCCAGGATGTTCAGAAGCCATTGCACTTGAAACACCGATTAGAGCACATATGATGAAGAGGAAAGAGTAAAACATCAAATGAGAAATTAGAAGATTTCATTTTTTTTCCTTTCTATACCAACCCATGCCAAAACAGGCTTGAAATGAATGACAGAGTGATTCCGAACCACATCGGAGATGTGCTTTTAGCCCCAGTAGAGAACAGTTACAAGTTTTGTCAAGAACTCAGAAATCCCCTTGCTGTTTTCAAGAGAAAGGACATCCACCTACACACCCCATACTGCATCAGCCTCTCAGCACTGCAGAGCACAGAGCAGTTGCTAGGTTTGCTTCCGGAGTCCCTGAGCTATCAGAGACTATTTTGTGAACAAAAGCTTGAATATTCACCTTCCTTCATGAGAACACTACAGATCCAGCCCTTATTACTTTTTAAATGGATATTGACTATTTTCAGAAGACTAATAATACTGTTTAATCATACTCACTTCAATAAAACCCTGTTGTATTAAGGGATTCCATTTGTTTAGCTTGAGAGGCCACCTTCAAAGCAGTTCCTGGGCATCTCACCTCCTCTAGCATACTTCTACTCACAAGATCCTGCAGGATCCACTGACCTCATCTTCCATGTCTATCCCTAAGAGAAAACCTACTATCTTGCTTCATCTCAGTTAAGCCATTTTGAGGCTGGACTTCTGGTCTAAGGTTCTCTCTACAGTTAATAAAGAGGGTAATTCAGCTGTTTCAGGTCAAATGGATGGCTCTCGTGGGGAACCGCTGACTACAGAGTGAAGCTATACACCTAAGCTAAATTTAGGAGAAACAAATCTCTCCCTGAGCACAGGAAATCATACGTGTTTGCCAGAAAGCATATTCAGGAACTCTCTTTCTCTTGAGTCCTAACCACAGGAATATTCTTTCCATTGATTCAATATAAAATTGCTGCTAAAGAAAAAATGATGGGCCAGACTTCTCTGGCTTCATGAGATTATCCTGCATGGCTGTCAGCCTCATGGATGTGATGGCAAAGGAGAGCTTAAAACAGTCCAGGAAAAGGTCTGTCTGGCACAGTCCTGCCTCAGACAGAAATACTCACATGCCAGTGCTGAGCAGGCACCTCCTGGCCAGCAAATATGCTCTGCTTCTCAATAGGGCTAATTAAGAACTACACAACAGCCTCAGTCTTGTGCACTGCTCTCATTTCCAGGAGCACAGCTGTGAAAATCAGATCCTCTGGCCCCAGCAAAGGCTCCTGGTAGTCCAGGGTAATTTCCACCCTAACAGACGCAAATGCTGAGACACACATTGTGGTCAGAATACACAGACGTTGCAAGTGTGGCTCAAGCCCACACAGGCAGGTAAGAGAGGACATACCTAATGCAGCATCAGCATTTCTAGCGCACAGGTCATTACACTTACTAATTCATTCTTAAAGAGCTCAAATTTAGAACGTAGGGCCCTGATCCAAACCAATATTGTGCCACATCTGCAGATCAATATGAGCCTTATATTTATAATATTTTCAAAAGAAAAGCAAAGGGAATAAGAACCCATGTGACTGTATTTATATAAAAGCATCTGAAAGGAGCTATTCAGCAGCAAATGTATTTAGTGACTGTAGTGACAATAACTGCTCCATCCCTAACACTAGGTTAGCCTGTCCTTACAGCTCCATCTAAACCAACATACCCAAGGAAATACCACTGTACCTTTACTGTGGTCTGATTCAGATCTGAGGCAACCTTGCAAGAAAAAACCATTAAGTGACATTAACGTCGTACTGAGATCATTCTCTGACAACCAAGAATAATGAGGTAAATTAAGGGCAGATGGATATTGAGGCTTTCCTCTAAATGCCCTTAATTTTGTAGGTTTTAGACATACTGTCTCCTGAACCTTGGTGCAATTTTAGTTTTACTATTTGTGATATTTATAGCTCCCATTTATATAAGTAATCCGTAATTTTAATGCAGGTCTAATAGTTCCAACTGCCATTGACACAGATTGTAAAATGAAAAAGGGAGAATACCTTGTTGAGAAAGACGCTGTTTTATTTCCTTCCTGGCACCTTAGCCACTGTCATACAGTGGGTTAATGTCTTACTTGGATTCCAACCTTGTCAACACATCAAAGATCCTCCCAGGTGAAGAGGAGCGGGGCTATGCAATTGATATCCCCTAACCCGCAATGTCAGTGTCACTCTGGTCCAGGGTGAGTGACTGAAATGCATATTTCTTTTTGAGAGAGGTAAGAGAGCCACCTTGAAGAGGTACATGATGATGAAAGGTATGAGACAAGAGTAGACCTTGGGAAATGTCAAGGGAGATCACAGTGAAAATTGCCTCCTTTATCCAGAATAAATAACAGCAGTTGTGGATTACACGACTGTAATTCTGTTGAGGAGGTCTGGTAACATAAATCACGATAAAGACGACTTGAGACTCTTTTTAAAGACCAAGGAGGTTATTTGTATTTTCTATCTTATTTTCTACTGTTCCCAGGCACAGTCTCCAAAGATATTTCTATGGCTATCCTGAGTCCCCTCAACGCAGTTTTTCCCCTCCCTATTTATTCCTTGCTGTCACCCCACTCTAGCTTTTTCCTTTCCATCCTTCCACCCCCCGATGACAGATTGCTGCCATCCGCCCCGTTCTGAATTCACTGCTTCCATTATCACTTCCCTTACAGCTGTGGCACATCTGCTTTCAGATCCACTTTACAATTTTCCCTAAGGGCCTGCCTTGCTCTTGCTTGCGTCTGTGCAAGGACAGCAGCAGCTACAGGAGCCTCATCTCCATCTGTGGCTTCATTCAGAGACGCTGCAAGCAGCAACGCCTGCCTCAACTTCAGCTGCAATCCAAATCCTATTTCTATTGTTTTTCCCCTTTCAAACTGCTGTTGAATGACAAGTTAAGCTGTACCAGTACTGCCAAAAAATGGGTCAACGACTCTGGATGCCTCATTTCTGATATTGTAGGTTTGGTTCAGAAAATGGAAAACAACGCACTATCTCCAAGAAGGTTTGGGGTTAAAAATCAACAGCAATGTGTTCAACAAGGCACTTGGAAAAAGAGGAGTCCCTGAAGGAAGGTCAGTCCACGTTTGCAGGTTCTGACACGTTTCCTCATTCTGAGTAACCCCAACAGTATTTCTATCAAATTAAAGGAATCTGCATAATGCTTCACTTGGCATCAGTAAATGTGTCAGGAGATGTCTCAATAAAACTTCAGTGTTAATGCAAGAAAGGCCATCACACACGTAAGTAAAATTAAAAACAAAACCAAAAAAAGCCAACAAAATCCCCTGAGGAAATAAGTATATCTTCCCAAGTTCTTCCAACTTTCACTCTCTTACAGTATCTGTTCTTTCTCTTGATAGGTGCTACTACAAAAGCACAAGGTTAACAATCTCAAATGGAAGTGCGATTTTCATTTTCTATCACTTCCTATTTAACATAATTATCCGGACAGACTTTTGCATTGGTTTCAAGCAACAGCACCTTGTCAAAATCTTCCTATTTTGAAATGGTTTGTATGCCTATACCAGGTACATATATGTTTAAAATAGTAGAAGTGGCAAAACTGAAAAAAAGGCATAAAGATTTCTGTCTTTTCTTTAAATACATATTTCCCAAATGAAGAAAACTTCACAGAGCAATCAAAATGGAACAGAAAAATACAGCTATCGCTTTGATTTCCCCATCTTTTCTGGCTGAGTTGCCCCCAGATGCCCTTTTCATTTCTAAAAGAAGAAGCATATTGAGATCCTGGTGCTGTTGCTTTGAATTTTTTTCCTGAAGGAAAGACAGACATGAAAAGGTCTAAACCAGAGCCGCATTATTATTCAAGAAACGTTATGAGAAACAGTCACTTGCATTACTAATACTTTATCATTCATGCAAACCATTTAGTGTGAGAGACAAAAGCAGCAAATATACATCTAAACAGCTATGTATGCCAAATAGATACCAGCTCTGGAGAACAAATACAGCACACAGAAGGGGAAAAGAACCCCAACAGAAAACCACACACAAAATACCAAAGCAGAGAGGCAAATGAATGACATGAACTTGCATCTGTGGATGGCAAAGGTTTTACAAACTAATTTTACCATTCCTTGTTTTCAAATACTTCAAAGAGAATTAAGAAATTACTGAAAGGTTTTGTACCACATGCTATGGTAAAGACTGCATAAACTAAAACTGCAAATATTAGTATTAAGGCCTTAGCTCTTCTTTCAGTCTTTCCTCCAAGATCCCATTGATTTCAGTGAGAGTTTTTGCACATGCAGCGACTCCAAAAGGGGCTCTGATCACTTGTGCTTTCAGACTGATGCAAAGGCATTAACACGGAGAAATTTCCATTTGTGCTAATGGGATCTGTATGGCCAATGATTTTTTTTCTTCCTGGGAATATTCCCCTGGTTCTTGTTCTTTTGAGGTCTGCTTCAACAGAACGCCTCTGTCTTGCATTAAAATACAGTTATGAAATTCATAACTAAACAGTACTTTAAACCATATTGTTTAATCTATGACTTTTCCTCTGACAAGTGTGAAAACGTGTGCAATGTGACAGAAGGTTTGCTATAGTAATTGCATGTTGTGATTGAATGATAGAGTAACAACCACGGAAATAACTGTCTTGCTGAAATCGCCACAGAAGGTAAGTTGCTCCTGTACAGTTTTAACTTATGCACCATCTGTTTTCCCAGTCCTTTAAGTGTTCCTTTAACTAGTTTAAGGGATTTGATTGTTGTTTGCAGAGGCATTGCCACACTTTCTCTGACCTTTTGTACATTTTACTTTGGAAAGAGTCTCTGTCCCCTTCTGCCTCTCTCCTTTCAAACCCTGTTCTCCTCACCTGGGACTTGTTCATCCACGACCCACATCTGACAGACCTACCACCCATGTTTTCTAAATAACAGCCACATTAGCTAGCAAAGAGGAGGTTATACATGGGCAAAACACATAGGTCCTTGGGAGTATTTTTCCAGCAGATGGAGACACATCCACAAAGTGTTTGTTTCCCTAAAAGCCGACACTATTAACCAGCAGTTCAAGAATAAAGTAATATTCCAAAATTACTATTATAGTCAAGACTTATCCACTTGTGAGAGAAGAAATATATTTGGATAATAAGCTCATTTTGGACTCGAATTAAAACGGTAAATCATTTGCAATATAGCACTAAGTAACACTACATTAAACTTAACAGATTATCAAGACTAATTCTGTATTAAAGAAAACAAACAGCTGAAGTTAAAAATGGATTGATCAAAAAACCCTCTTCAGCCAAAGCATCTGCTTTGTCCTCTTTACACATCAGCAAAGCCCTACAATAAAATAACCAACACAATAAAACTGTGTTGTTATAGCGTGGCACACAGTGATAGTACATTACGTTACAACAATAAGAACGAAGGCTCCTTCAAATCAAACTTGCAGGTGGACAAAAAAACAGGGGATATTAAATGAAACCAGCGTTTCATTTGAAGTTCAAAACAAACAAAAAGAGATTCTTCTTCATATCAAGTGGAGTGTATGCCACACAAAAGAGAAAAGTTCATGTGAGCTGAAAAATCAATACTCCAGATTCACCTAAGAAAAAAACAATGAGGGGTTTAAAGTGTGAAGATAAAATTTGTGGATCATAAAGTGCCTGAGCAACGAAAAGCCAGGGCTAGGAAAGTGTTTGACCACTCCCATTAAATGCTTGCTCTGGCCTTACACTCCTCACTAAGCACCAGCTCTCTACCAAAGCAAAGGCAGGGCACCAAATGAAACGGCCTGACCCAGTCTCTCATCCAGTCTTCAACAAACTTCCTGCATAATTGTTGAGAAAAGTATGGACAAGAGGAGGGGTTTTTCTGCAGTCTAAAATCTGTGAAAATAACAATAATTGCCAAGTAGGAGGAGAGCCACCAAAGCAGCAAACAGCAGACGCACAGAGCCAATGGCTGATTCAGGCATATACAGAGAACTCCTCCTTGTCCTCAAACCAAGAAGTCACAGAGTCAGCATAAGTCAGAACCAGAAACAGCCTAAAAAGGCTCTATATAGGTAAGATACTGCATTATCTTACACTGTTAGTGCCTTTTTCTTTATGACAAAATAAGCATGAGGAAGAGATGTTTTATATCCAACTTTCATGAACATGTTGAATATACTGATTGTCATAATATTTAATGTATTTGTCAGATCTTTACTACATCTGCAATATCTTCTTTTTGGTAACTCATTATTCTACCTGATTGCAGCATTTGTCTTATATGCCCCCCTAAAATTCCAAAATCATCCCTAGCCACAATCCTACGAGCCGAGCATTTTATTTGCCTTTCCAGCCAGCACTGTTTTCAAGAAGTCATTCAAAATCACTTTCAGAAGAACTTTCCCCAAGGAGTTACAACTAATTAAGAACCCATCCATGTTTCAGTCATTTTCACAATTCCATTGTGGATTCTGCAATTTTTATCTAAAGTCTTTGAAGTTATATATACTGTCAGTCATTCTGAGTCATCAGCAAATTATAGCCCTCTTTACTGCACTGCTGCAAATGCTGTTAAATGGAGCAAAACTGGTCCTGACACTGCTCCCCATAATAGTACTGTTGACCTCTTTCATCAAGAGGGTGACTTTTTTTTAATCCTTTGTATTAATCTATCATCTGCTAACTGATTTTTAACCTCTAACTTCCAAAGGCTATCAACTCCATCTTGTGATTTTGTCTACTGTTAATGAACAACACTGCTTATTTCCTCAACAATATCTGGCAATGAAAGGGAGGTTGTCATTGCAGCACAAGCCTTCCTAGTCTAGTTGGTGTTAGAAATCAGGAAGGAGAGACTATTCTGGGGCTGCTGGACAAGACAGTCAGGACTTCTGTCCTTAGCTCAGCGAAGGGGAGTACACACTGCACAGGACTGAGAGACAGAGCAGGGCAAAACCAGCAATACCAAGTGCATGTGGAAGGCCAATACACATAGCATTTCAGTCCAGTTTTGACCTGTTCTAATAATAAACAAGAGAAATAGCTCAAACACGGCATGCTATTGAGCAATGGTCCCTGACCTTTGTTAGTTCATACACCGCAAGCAACATCAGTCACTGCCTTGCCTGGTACCCAGATCACAGTGACAGCAACCGTGGCTCCAGCTTGCTCGATCCCATGGCACAGGATGGAGAGCACTGATGAAGGTCTTTGGCTTTTCTTCTTATGAAGAAAAGATTGTAATTTATAACTGTTATGACAGTAAGCACTACTCAAAAAAACAGCGGCACACTGATTAATGCTGTATCAAAATACTGTTGTAAGCTGTACATGGAGTAGATATGGAGTAAGTCAGCTGATTACCATGAGTGAGGTATGAAGCTGTCTCACTTCCCTCCTTCAAATTATTCCTTAAAACCTTTTCCTTTCCCATCAGTGTCTAAAAACCTTGACAAAACAAAACCTGGTGTTACGCTAAGCCTACTTCAAGGCACAACAGCTAACACTACCTCTTCAGTAGGCTCCTGGTCAGCAGCTCTCTTAAACACACCAGCAATAAAAACCCATCAGCTGTGACTGATTCAGTCTCTTCAATTGCTGGGTCAGTAAAGGCAACCCATAAATTCTTTATGGACTAAAAAGCAGAACATTAAAATATACAGGTTAAGCTAAACCCACTTTAATGTAATTCAGGATTTTGGCTTCCACTTCAACTATAATTAACATGAACACTAATATGTTTAACTGTACTAGACCAAGCATAGTAATAGTACATTTACTGTACTAGACCAAGTATAGCATTATGGTACAAAACAGAAAGAGAACAACCGAATAGCGTGATTCAGGGAAAAAATGGAAGTGATCTGGCAAATTGTAGGCCCTTCTCCTGTGTCCACCCCTGGAGCTGCTATACTCCTTGATGATGTTCCAAGCCCTCAGAGTTTCTGGGATTTGGCTGTGCCATCATTCAGGACATCGAGGGATCAGTCATAGCACACCTGTAATGGATTCAAATTCACAGAAAAGGCTTGTCTGGGAATTGTAATTATTATGGCAAATTAAGGAAAATTGTGGATGATTTTCCATAAGGAGAAGGCCGATGAGGATCCAAGTCTTACTCTAAGAACACGTGTCAGATCAAAGACCTTCGACACTGCAGACACCATAAAGCATTAATCTGTCGGCGTTTTATTTTAATGCAAGAACTCCAAGAACAAGTAAGTAGTGCACAGCACATCCCTCCTACCTCACTACATGAAGCTGTGTGGACAAGTAAGAGCAGAAGGGGGGAATGGGTCCATTCCCAACTCATAGCTTCTTAGGAAATTCCCTGAAAGCTATATAATTATAAGGAAAAGATGACTAGTTTTGAGACAGATGATGTACATTAGTACAGATTCAGTAGATGGTTGCATACAAAACTGGATTTTTTTTTCTCACTATCATCTCTACTTTCCAAATCTACTTTACCAATTGAAGACATTTTACTAACAATGAAAAGTCAAGCTACAGTGCAATCTCAATGCTTTTCTATTGCAAAATAACTTGCCTCCCTTCATGAAGGGCAGGAAGCTCCATTCTTTGGCCTTTCATTCCAGAAAAACAACATTTACCTCCTCTGTTTCTAATTACTAAGATACAAAAAGAAACTAGTAAATGAATAAATTTTACTCCACAAAAGAGATGATACACAATACTTTTCACCACAACCTAGATGCTATACTACGCCAATAAATTCATATATAATGGTCTACATCACATGTCCATGTTATGAATTATTATGGGAAACACAAACTGCTCAAGGAAACTCTTTGCCTCAGAACAAGCCCTGACAATCTCTTAGTGCACAAGCCAGGAAATAAAAGTATCCGTGTGTGATAGAGACCTGCTATTGGCAGTATATTTTACACAGACTGTGCTCAGAGTCAAGCACTGGAAGGCAATACAGCACTCACAGAGTGACCCAGACCTTTGCCAAAAAGGAAAAGGCTGCAGGTTCAGCAATGCAACGACCAAGGACACTAGACAGCATTCCAAATAATCACCTCTCTTGACATCAAGGCTGCTGTGTTGATGCCTTAAGTGCTCAAGTTTTGCAATATTGGCTTTTAAGTAGTGGAAATAGCAGTCTGCTCAAATAAAAATAATAGGAGTGCACCCCATTCTTCTCTGTAACTGCTCCTGTTGTGGAGGTGAAGTCAATCCTGTCACACACGGGACTGTCAACGGCTGCGCTTATGTGGTGTATTCAGTTTCTGACACCACTGAAACATTTAACTTTAGCTGCTTTTTTGTCAATACTACATTCATTTCACAGATATGGAAAACACAGTGGTAGTTTAGCCACAGAAAGTCAGATTTGCAATCTCACCAATGTATTCACTTCTTTCCCGACAGACAACTGAGGAACTAAATAAGAGTTGAACGTAGATTATGTGTACTACGTGAAAATCAGTTTCATGTAAGCATTGCTCTATATTCAACCAAAATTTAAGGACAGCAAGCTAATAATTTCATTAAAGCGTAATGGGATAATAAAAACACTCAACTGGTCAGACACTTGGAAACCCAAGAGGAAAATGAGCACACAAAAGCCATCACCTGAAGTTCAGCCTGCAGAGATGCCTCAGAGGTGCACACAAAAGGCATCACTTATCTTGTCTCAACTCAGATACATACAAATCTGAACCTGACCCAAGACTTAGTCCTTGAATTGGTCATTAACTTTTACATTTTAAGAAAATCATAATTTGGGCACTACCAAAACTGCAGTGATAGGCTTAGCTGAACCTATCCTAATTTAGGAGCAATTTTCCCAGTGAGCTACTGTCTCAAGGAATCATAGAATCATAGAACAGCTAGGGTTGGAAAGGACCTTAAGATCACCCACTTCCAACCCCCCTGCCATAAACAGGGACACCTCACACTAAACCATGCATCCAAGGCTCTGTCCAACCTGGCCTTGAACACTGCCAGGGATGGAGCATTCACAACTTCCCTGGGCAACCCATTCCAG
>JBCJKH010075555.1:0-27660 GCA_039877255.1 Loriculus beryllinus | reverse complement strand
ACTCTGTTGCTGTTATAATTTTTGCTACTGGTGATGGAATATTGCACCATCTGCATTTCACTGCATATACTGATACAGTACTTGGCAAGAGAGAGGGTTGCTCCTTTTCCAAAACTAATCTACATTTATTTCTTATCACAGAAAAGCAAAATCCAGATCAATACACAGGTGCTCATTTTTTTTCAATTTCTCTTAGACTTCCCTTACTTCCCAAATTACCTAATTAATTTACTGTACACCAAAAGTTAGACCAAGAATCTTCAACTTAACACCAAACTGACAGAGGCAACACACGGCAGCATGTGTTGGGCTGGCTGAAGTTGATGCAGCTGGAGTGACCACACCAGAAACTGCTCCAGTCATAAACGTACTTGTGCCATCTTGATTAGCCAGATGAAGGGAAAAATTAGACCAAATTAATCCAATACTGATGTTAATCCCTCAGTGGAGGTGAGAAATTGCGTCATTTTTAGAAGGGTAATTCTAAGTGTTGTTTCCAGCTTTTTAAGTCTCCCCTTTCTGACAAGAAACTAGCCAAAAATATCTTTGGGGCTTCCATGGGATTGAATCTAAAGAAAACATTTTTCTCTCCAAGAAACGTCCTCAGAGAGGTCCCCATGAGATGACTGTATTTGAGAACACTGTGAGGCAATCACAAGAGTTTTAGAAGTCAGATTCAGAAACTTTAGACAGTCCCAGGCAGAGGAAGGAAAACATCAGTATTCTAACACTTTGTAAAGCACTACAATTTTATGGTATTTTGAATTTGGTTTGCATCTTTAATGTCAAAACTAGCTGCTTCTCACACTGCACGTTAGGTGTTTTATCATCATTTCCACTAAAAGAAACTTTAATAAGACTGTCCTTTTTTAAAAGGTACTTGGCATTTTCAAAGCTCCAGAGAGGTTTTTGCCTGCAGCCCTTCTCCTCTTCTGGAAAGGCCTGCAAGCCTTCTGCTACTCACCTGCTTAATCCTACAAACTGTAACAAATTACAGGGATGGAAAGAAAATTAATATTTATTTGTTTACTCTTAAAATGTCTCAATATCCCCCACTGCTTTAAACTGGGGGGCAGACTATTAAGTTTGACTTACAAAAACAGCTTTGAGATTTCTTATTCCTTATAGAGCAAAAAGGTTAATTTTCACAGCATTTTAATCTCCAAACTGTCAAAAATGTAAAGTTTACACATTACCTTTACCTTAAAGTCTTAATGGAATAATCCATGCTCAAAATAATGCTGGTTATCTCTCATGTGATTTTCTCCACATACCTATATTTTCATCATACTTTACTCTTCCTCCAGATCAACAGATAAGTTTAAGTTTCGGGAGTCACATTATTCTGGAACATAGCAGTGAGAAGCACATTGGGAAACACTTATGAAGTAAATGCTCATCAGTCTTCCCTGAGCTTGTATCAACTTAAAGACTAGAATAAAAGACAATATCAGACCTTTCAGTGGAGTCATGTAAAGTGTTCTAGATCAAAAGAAATTCTGTTGCATTTAATTCCTACGTATAAGACTTTATACTAACAAATTCTTCACTAAATAATTCTTCATCTGTTGGAGCTTTTTTCCCAGTAATTGATTGAATTATTCTTAAATGTGACCTGAAATTATTCTGAAATAATAAAATTTTCTGAAGTCTTCACTTGGTTACCAAAACTAGATGTTACTGATCATCAGCTTTACTGTACAACCTCAATATGATTATTAGTATGTGAAATTTGACCTCAGTTCAACGCAGAGCTTGCAAATTATGAGGGTATATGGTTATACAAAGTACGAGTACTTCTACTTAAAGATCCATTTGTGTTGTAGAGAAAAAGAAAATTTGCAGTTCTAAAGGTAAGATTAAATGCAAAATATATAAATACTCTGACAATACTTTTCATTAAAATCTATCTTAAACTACTCTCCCCTCTCAACTGCCCTCGCTCTCCCCTAAATATCTTTAAATGTAGATAAGTTGAGAAATACTTCTTATTCTTTGGACCATCATGAGCCTCGGATGAGCCAAACCAGCATTGTTTCTTTCAAGAGTTGCTCTTTGGAACAACGTGCATGGTAGAACGCAGTGGAATAATACTTGCTCACATGCAGTGTAAAACCTTGCATAACTTTTAAAATTTTTATATTTTTTTGGCATATGCCCTGTCAGGAGAAGGCAGCCACATGCTGACTCTGACTGTTCCATCGCGTTAGCTATGCTTTTTCATACCACAGCCAACAACCATGAATTTGAAAAGCCTTTCATCCACAAAGATGGTCTTGATATAAAATGCTACAGCTCCTTCTGGAAAATGTACAGAGTTGAATCAATTAAGTATATTTTTACATGGTTAATTTATAGGGAATTTTATATTATAACATCTGGGTAAAAATGTTAAAAGGGAGGAGAAAGAAAGGAAGGAAAGGAAAGGGAAAGGGAAGGGAAGGAAAGGAAAGGGAAAGGAAGAAAGTCTATTGCCACATTAGAGAGAAGTCTCATAGCAATTTCTGCTGTATGACCTCTTGAGCTGAAGGAGGAGTTTTCATTTCTGAAGATATTTTATTCAGAAACAACAAAAAGCCAAAAACATAAGCCACAGCTCTATACCAGCTTTGATATGACCTCTGTTTTTCAAGCTAATTTAGGCTTCTATAAGACTGTCTATAATTAGCATTGCAGAAAATTTAAATAACCCAAAGCATCAAGGAAACATCTTCTGTGTCTCAAAGAAACGTCTGATGTAGAAACTTTATTTTGCTTATGAGCTGGCAAACTTAATTAAAGGATTTAGGATATAGTGACAGATTTGGATACTAACACATATCTAAGAAACAGTCTGGCTTCAAAGTACCACACAGAAGCTTCTATTTATACATACTTAAGTATTAATAAAAAAATTAGGAAAAACTCCTTCTGTGCACTCCCTACAGAATTTCTTTGGAACAAACTAGATGATTTCCAGAGGTCCCTTCCACGCCTAACAATTCTGTGATTTCGTGTAGCAACTTCTTAATTCTTACAGATACGGATGGATTTGACAGAAACACCCGTTTGAGAAAGGCTTCTGAAAAATCCTAGTTTAGCAGCAGATGCTTTGATGTGTAAAACCAGTGGGTCCTTCCCAGAACTTGTGGCTACACCTTCAACTCTGCCTCATCAGTATCTCAGATGGCCTTTTCCAGCTGTGTAGGAAACATCCTCAGGGTCCAAGATTCCATGGCATGGGCCCACCTTTATCATTCCCTGCTCACTCAAACACTGCTTCTAGCATTGCACTTTCAGCTGCAGGTATAAATGCCTTTATCAACTCTCTCAAAAGTCCTATCTTGGGTCCCTTCCAGCCCTAGAAGATCTCCAGAGGATAGATAAATCTCATCAGCTGCTCTTTAAGGAGCTGAAGGTCTTGATCACTCATGGGAATTACTCTTCTCCTTAGACACTTCACTAGCTGCCTGTCTCACTGGCTGACAGACTGGTTGCCCTCACAAATCTAGAGAAGCAAAATATTCTCTCTTCCTTGTCTGTGCTGGTCCTCCATTTTCCGTCACTCTTAATTATAGCAAAAGTGCCTGATCTTCTTTTAACAAATAAAACCTTCATCAAAATGACTGCTGCAGTACCATATGACTGTTAGGTCACTGATTACTAAAATGTTATTACATCAGAAACCTAAAGTGAATCTCACAGTAATTAAATAAAACTTAGAAGCTGGCATTCGAATTGATATAATCACTGGCAGGCTACTAGTCTTAATTTTCCAAGAGCCACCTACTCAGATTAAGGAGAAGATCAGTGGGAGTTGCCTATAGTCACACTAAATCATGAAGTCACCCATTATTTTGTGTGAATTTAATGTGCAAACATTCTAGTCTTTCCGCCACAGTAGAGACCATCTAAGCTTGCCCCCAGTGCAGAAATTGACACTGCAACCATACCTTCTCAAATCAAGTTGTTTTGAAATCAAGTAACAAAGGGTACAAACCCATAATTAGATGCAGTCCTGTTTCAGCAGCTGTCATCACATGTCAGCTGAGCCAGTGTAATGTTCTGTGTGTTCCTACCCAGCCCTGCTTAACTGAGTACACTAGAGGGTAGAAAAGTTGCTCTGAAGCATGTCCCTCTTCGCAGTATGGCTCCGTGAGATGCTGTGCAGCAAAAAACACAAAAGAAAGCACCTGGAGCCTGAAACCCAAGAAAAATCCAGACATACTTGAACTTCCCTTTGAAACATGAACTTCTGAGCATATGCATAACAAAACTGTTATTAGCCTTGCTATTACTTGTTATCTATCAATTACACTCAGCATCTGCAGCAGATTTCAACAGTTATTCTAGTTTTACTATTTGATTCCATCCACATTTCAACAGCACACGACTACAGTATGCATTATGCATGGTGTATATTTCTCCAGCATGCTCAGTATTCTACAGAGAAATGATGTATCCAATAAGCCCTAGAGTGAGCCTCAAGAAAGTTGTACTATCAAGTTGTCTAATAAGATCATTTGATGCATGTTGATTACGTTCAACTAAACCAGCTTTCATTTGATCAGGCAACTTGGATCGTATCTTGCCTTTCAGGGAAAGGAGGACAAAATCTTTGTAAGTTGCCACTAAATATAAAGCTCCATTATTAAGAAACATAACTCAAACTCCTTCAGCAGAACCAGAGCAAGACAGATTTTCTAGCTCTATCGCATTTCTTGCTGAAAGACAAGCAAATGAATCAGGGAAGATTTTCATTACATGTCTTGCTAAATTTTTCTAATCCTTACTCTGTTCTTAACACACACAATGAAGATCATAACTACATCAGTTCATTACTTTGGCAACACAAAGATGGTTAAAAATTATTCACACAAGTATTCTTTATTTATAGAATAGACTACCTCCAAATTTATGTCATTCTGTCTCTTTAGGAAAGGTGAATACAAATAATATAAATCTTGGCTGAAAGACAAGCAAACAGTACTTTTTTTGCTCATCTTCAAGAAAACAAGGCATAAATGCTATAAACACTATTCAATGGGATATCGTTTTTTAAAAAAATATAAGGCATAAAAAGTACCTAGGTAAATAAAATAGTCTGGATTGCCAGAAACATTACTGATGAAGGCCAAAAATAAATTAAAGTGAGAAATGAGAAGGAAGTGGTAATTTGAAAGTGGAATGTTCATAAGCAATTCTCGACACAGCAGGAAATGAAAAGTATGTGATCCCAAGGGGCATTTCTTCCAGCTTCTCCCATACACAAATACTGCGCTTTCATCACTGCCCAAGCAGAGCTCTCTGCTCTTGCTAAGGAATGCAAAGAGAAGGAAACTGAGCCAGGAGCAACTCTTCCCTTAAGGGTGCTATGCCACCAGCAAATGGACGTATCTGGTGATACTGTGGGAAACAGCAATAGGGAGAAATACATTAGCAGCATTATTCTACACCTTGCCTGAGAGCCTACAGCTGATCTATAGCTCAAGATACCTGAAAATTTGACAGCAAATAATAAATTCCAGCTGAAGATTTAGAAGCCATTCAAGTTCAGACTTTGGAGTGGTTTTAAAAACTTTGCCCACCACTGGTCCTTCCATGTTTAGGTACGATTTGTCTTAGAGGCAGCTGTATTACTTAAATAACATAATTATATTTTAATGTGAGAATTCAGAACTCATCTATCAAGCGACTCTGCCCTCTTAAGAATCAATGGAACTTTAGACGCTTTGTCTTAACAAAGGAACAAGGCTGGATATTTTGGAGACTGATAATACGAGGATTGTGCAATGCTCCCTATATGGGTCACATTGTTCAGGCAACTTTTATTCTGAGCAAGAAGGCTGTAAGTCAGATATGCATAGTGTAAGACGACATAGTAATTCGGTAATACGCACAATGGACAACTAGGATGAATGAGCTATTATGCTAAGGGTTAAAATGCTATCCACCCTGACGAAACATCTGATGAGTCTCTGCAGACCAGGAAATTCTCATTTGGTGGAAAGGATGGGCTGAAATGGGGGGCTCCTTCATTTTGCTGAGTTCACAATTCCCTGGGGTTTTTGGGGTTTTTAGGGTTTTTACTAACTGTAGTGTCAGTACTTTTTCTCTCAAATATTGTTATATTTCAGCTGGGTATAGCAAAGACATAGGAATCCTCAAGGTCTCATCATCTTTAACACTAATTCTTCAGCAGCCTTGCACAAAACATTTAAGTTTCTATAGCCTCAAGGCCCATCGTAAAAGGGAATTAGTAGAGCTTAACTGGTCATCATGTTGGCATGTGGCAAGAATACAACCATTACTTTGTCTATTTTTTCAAATGTGAATTGTCACCAATGGGATATTTTAAATATCACAGGCCTGATGCAGGAAAACACACGCAAAAAAAAAAAAAATTGAAAAGAAGAACTTTGACTAAATAATGATTGTGGGATTAGATCTGTTACTAAAAAGATAAAAAAGTCTATTATCTAGTTTTTGTAGATTTATATTCTCCATAAATTATAATTAATAATGTAAAATAACACTGAAGTTAGAAGTTACCATTGTAATTTCAGTATTAATACTATCTTTGATGTTATCATCTTCTTAGAAGTGTCATTTTGAGAAAATACTGAGACTCAGATATCTAGTATTTTCAAGAAAAAAACCTTACAGAAAACAGTTCTGAGTATTTTATCTCTTTTCCTCCCCTTTCTTCTGAAAGCTTCATCAGCTCAGCTTATTACCACTACCTTTGATCTACATGACAGTTCTCCTCTGGAAGCAAGATGAAAAATACAAATGAAAACAGAAAAAGTTAACACAAAATAAGGTATGATCCCACAAGAGACAAATTGTTCCATTTTTTTCCAGGCTGCCTCTCATCCCCTGAGAGGAGACAATTCTGCTGCCACTGTTAGTACTTTTAATTTTCACTTTTTTTCATAGAGTCACAGAATGGTTTGGGTTGGAAGGGACCTTAAAGGTCATCTAGTTGCTACAGGCAGGTGCACCTTCCTCTAGAGCAGACTGCTGAAAGCTCCATACAACATGACCTTGAAAACTTCCAGGGATGGGGCAGACACAGCTTCTCTGGGCAACCTGTGCCAGTGTCGCACTACCCTCACAGTAAAGAATTTCTTCCTAGTATCAAATTTAAGCCTACCTTCTTTCAGTTTTAAGCTATTCCCTTTGTCCTATCCCTACACACCCTTGTAGAAAAGTTCCTCTCCAGATTTCTTGCAGGCTTTCTTAGGTACTCGAAGCTGCTCTAAGGTCTCTGCAGAGCCTTCTCTTCTCCAGGCTGAACAAACCTAACTCTCTCAGCCTGTCTCCACAAGAGAGGTGCTCCAGCCCTCTGAGCATCTTGGTGGCCCTCCTCTGGATTAACTCCAACAGTTCCATCTTCAGCTGGGGGCCTCAGGGCTGGATGCAGTACTCCAGGTGCAGTCTCATGAGAGTGGAGTAGAGGGGGAGAATCACTGCTTTTGGTGCAGCCCAGGGTCATCTAATCATCTAATGCCTTAAACAAAACACTACACAAACACAATAGTTTTAAATGCATCACTTTTTCTTGAGTATTTTGCATTATTATGATGCTGTAAACTATCTTCCTACCAATTTCACAGCTGTGTAATATCTGTGCCCTTTGTTACATATTATCCTGGGTAATTCATAATTGAACACTCACTGAGATTATCTATTAGTGACTTGCTTTTGATGTAATGGATTTCAGAAATGCTGTTCTCATTTTAAGTGATTTCCTAAACAGCTGGTAGATTTGGCTAATTCTCATACCTGCACAAAGCTTGCTTTATGCACACCCTGTGGGCATTTAAAGATCTTTGTACCTGAAGTTTCAACCTAAAAAAGTATTACTGAACAGTCTTTATGAACAGGAACAGCTACACAGTATGTCTCTACCTGTAGGAGGAGATGCATGTGTAGCAGTTCCCAGTAGCAGGCAGTTGCTTCCTGCTAAAGCGCAGGTTTGGTGTAAAAATCTCAGTTGCTGTAAACACATATATAAGCCTACAGGGAACACAACAAACCCCATTTATATATGTGCTCCTCAACCTAATTGCAAATAGAAAGTATTAGCAAACCACTGTTCATTAATTAGTGAGTGTTAAAACACAACCATAATAAACCTGAAGTGTAAAAATTCCTGGTACTATCCCCAGATACTGATGAAACTTGCTGCAGAATTTTTGCTAATGACATATCTGCTTTTGCCCTTTATAGTCTACAGTCTAAAAGCTAATGAATAAATACAAGTGAAAGGAAGGCAGCGAAGAAGAGTAAAAAGGTATAACACACATATTATATTACACAGTAATTATGTGCTTCTGAAACGCCAATTAGTAGCTCTTTCCATGATGCAGCTCACAGTCAGATCAATATTAGGTTGATAACAGCAAAGAGTCATGATCTGGTAGAGAATGTTTTATTATTAGAGACTGTAATGAATATCGAAAGCCACAGAAATATTAGCTTAACTCCTCTTTAAGTGCAAACTGTAGCCCTGACTGTGTTAAAAGCACAACGTAAGTATTTCTCTTCTGTGGTCCCTGTAATTTCAGTACAAATGTTTGGTTTGAAAGAATTTATAATGGCAGACCCTAATCAGCCAAGAGGATAATACTTTTCTATTTCTGGGGTTTGACTTTTTTATTTTCCTCTTAACAGGGCAAACAGTGTTTCACCAGACTTTGTCCTCTGTCAGGGAAAAAAAATAATAAAAAATTTAAAAAATCGTTTGGCCATCAGTGCAACATGAAAGTGCACAACAAGAGAGTGATTCCTCTGGAAGAGGTAATTTACTTGCCATGTTGACAAGATGAGCCAAGAGTGTGAAGAATAAAACCAGGTTCGTTGCCCTGGAGGAGCTCCTGGAGTCAAGGCTGTAATGATACAGAAATAAGGCAGGAGTTTAGCATTCCCAGCTAGACCCTAAAAGTTTTTGTTACAGATCTCAGAGTGAAAGATCATTATTCATACTAGTGTCAGCAAGGTGGTAAGATCTGCAATCGTTTCAGAAGAGCTGTAAAAAGGCTTACAGGTAAAAGGTGGCTCTATTAGGAGATTTTGCATGTTATCCAAGGAGTTTGGTATCTTTGAGCATTTTTCCTTGCCTTACATTAGATTTCCTCTGTCAACTTCTTTCTCCATAACCAAAACTACTTGGATGCAGTACACTCAGTCCTCAGTGCTCATGGATGCAGAGTTGTACTCTTCCCTCAAAAAAGAGGGATATGAGAAAGGGAAGGGATGTCCTTCAGTCTGGGCACCAGCCCTCTTGCCATCCCAGGCTGGTTCAGAGCAGGAATTGTCAAAGATAGAGTTTGCATGACTCAATTTACCAGTGGCTTGTTCTACTTTTTGTTATGTGGATTTGACAGTTTACGCTGCATTCCAGAGCAATGAGTAGCTGATCCAATAAACATTAAGAAATAACATTGTAACACACAGGAGTCCAGATGTCATGGGCTTCTGTGCTGGAGAGAAACAAAAAGAGAGAAAAGCAGCTTTATAGATCTCATTCCAGTAGGTATGAATTTTTCCTGTAACCTTTCTTCTTAAATCTTCATAATTGCTAGAACTAACACTGTTTCTTCGCAAGTTACAATTAATATGTAATTTATATTTGTCTGGTCACTAATGATGCATTTTTTAAGTAATTTCCAATACAAAGCCCTCATTACCATAGGGCACTTACTGCTTGTCTATGGTCACAAATCTTTCTCATGGCGTATCCATTTGCCTAGCATGGAAGTACTTGAAACTATTTATAAAGCACATTTTACACCTGACACATTGAATTAAGAGAAGAAAAATGAGAGTTTTCTAATGGCAGCAGTATTATGTTGGTTGTAAAATGGACTTGTGTCTAGAAGACTCTGATTCATGTTTTCTCTTTCTGAAGACTATTGACTGGTATGGGTCTTTTTTTTTTTTTTTTTTTCTTAATGGCATATTGATATTGGTTGTTGTTGTTTTGGCTTAGAAATCCAGTCAAACAAGTTTAATAAATGTTGCTGTCAGTGAAAAATTAGCATTGGCTGTTCCAGTGTAAGATGGAAATACTTCCCAAACCAAATACTACACTGCTCTCGGCTCTCTGGTACTTCCAGAGATAGACCTACAGAGGATGACATTATTTTAAGCAATTTAATATTATATATGCTGACTCTGAAGTGGGCCAGGACAACTGTAATTCATCACTTCCCATGACCTTGCCCATTTGAACAGGAACTAGCCAGCCATTTATGGTGTGATGAATGCAGTTATGCATTACACAACAGGTCATTAGAGCCACAGGTCAATTCTCACGTCTTTCCCCAGCCTTACAGACATTCTGCTTTACTGATTATACACTGCAAAGTATAATGCAGCCTATATAAACCCAACAGTGTCATTAGAAGATTTATACTTCTAATCCCCTCCTGTCTCAGCACTAAGTCACAATTTTGATTCCCAGCACTAACTGGATAAAGCCCAACTGACAATTTGCTAACACCACATGCAGTTCAGCTGCTCCTTCTGAGAAGACAAACTCCAAAGCCTCCAACTCTGCCTGCAAGCGCAGCGAACCCCTAGCAGCTCTCCTCGCCCCACACGAACCTGCACACTGCCTTATACCGGGTGATCCTGAGTCAGCAACAGCAAAGTGAACTTTTCAGGCTCTCACATCATTCAGTGAAACAAAATAGCTAGTGTAAAATTTCTTGATGCTATTTTTTCAAAACTAAGAATCAATAATCAAATGCTGTCTCTGAGAGCATTGATATCTCATTTCAGAAAAAAAAAAAAAAAAAAAAAAACACACAAAAAAACCCAAAACACTTATCTCTGCAGAGATACACCCTACTGAATATAAATCTGTTTAGGGATTTCATTCTATCACTGTAGAAAGCAGTAACTCGGCTAGAAAGTAGTTTTAGATCAATGCAAAGGCAGGATCGCGTCAGAAGCTCGCGAGGAAGGCAGGCAAGGAGAGATCCCACTGCTGCCCTGGGGTCTTCCCTCACCATCATCCTCACTGCCCAGCCACAGTACCCACACCCATCTCTCACTCGTGAGGACAGAACTACAAGGAAACACTCTGCCTCCTGTCTTCCTGGATCGTTCCCACCAAACGACGGCAAAATCAAGACTAACAAGTAGATTTTGTGATAAATTCCTCAACCACAGCCTTTAACCATACCCCTACTACAGAGTAATGATGAAGGAGACAACAGCTCCATGCCTAGCAGCCACCTCCTCAACGGCAAACTTTCAGAAGGGAGCCCCGGCACACGCGGGGAAACAGCGGGCGAAGTGGCTAGCAGCAGCCGCCCGCCCCGTGCACTGACCGGCGCTTCTCCCTGCCCTGGAGGGAGCTTTCCCCGCGCCCAACACGGCTCCTTTCGCTACCCCGGTGGGTGAGAGGGCGCAGAGGCGGCCGGGAGAGCCCCGGATCCGCTGCCGCCCACGCCGCTCTCGGGCGCCGGCCCTACCTTGACGGCTCGGGAGGACTGGCACTGGACGTGGTGGGACACTGTTGCCGTTTGGTTCATGTTGCCGCCGCGGCGGGCTCCGGTGGCGCTGCGGACACACGGCGCTTCCGAGCTGCCTGAGAGGGTCTGGGTCCGGCTGCGGCTGCAGCTCCGGGGGCTCCGCACCCAAGGGCGCCGCGACAGCTCCGCCCGCCCGCCCGCTCCGCCCGGCACCGCCCCGCGCCGCCCGCCGGGATCGGAGCTGAGCGGGGGCCGGGTCGCGCTCAAGGGGCAGCGCTCTTGCCCCAGAGCTGGGAAGCAGAGATTGAGGGGATCGGTCTCTCTGAGAAAGCCAAACTCCGCAGTGCTCTTAGCTGAAATTAGCAGGATTGCAGCAGAAAGTTTATGCTGGATGCTTCTTTCTTCTTGTTCCCAGGCATTTTTTGCCTCCTTTCTTCCCCTATTCCCATCTGCTTCCCTTTCCTTAGATTCTAAACCGACTGCAGCCCTCTGCGGTATCGATATACAGGCATTGTTCTGTAACACAGGTAAGAGACGCAAGCATGAGCCTTGCATCCATTGCCAGTGCACAGGGGATATCTGAAATCTCTGGGGTTTACCTACTGCAAGAGCTCCACGTATCCCCATAGATCAAAAGAAATGCATCTCTGATTGAGACTTTCACCCAAATAACTTTTTGTGGGTTTGCTTGAGGTAGTCTGAAAAACTATCCCCCCGAGACTCATGAGCAGGACTTGCCAGAAACGTGTAAAACGCTCTTTCCACAGGTTCAACCCAGAGCTGATATCAGCCAGAAGATTTGTGGATGGAAGCTGGTAAGCTCTCTGAGCAGATTGTGACACCTCAGGCTGATAATGAGCAAGCAATATTTTGTATATACATAACATTCCTAAATTATCTCTTACTTTAGAGAAACCTCTCAGTAAAACAAGACACAGGGTGCCAAACAGCAAGATGTTCCTGGGGCATCTTCAGCGGTGTGTGGAACTGCAGCCGGAGCAGGTGAAGTCAGTTCAGGAGGAAGCAAAGAAGAAAAAGGACAAACTAGACCCAGAAGCCATGGCACATATATCGCAAAGAAACTGCTGATTTGGAGGCTCTCACTGTGTGAGACTCCAGCTTCAGGCATCTCTGAAGCATCTGTTCTTTCAAGAGGGGTTGTTGAACACTATTTGATACTGTATCAAAGCTTACACTCCCCGCACAGGAAGCTATGGCTCAAAAATAAAATGGTTTTTAAAAATTCAGGCCCAAGGTTGAGCTCATTCTGTAGTTCTAGCTCCTGGGTTTCCTCCCTATTTTTTTTTGATAGTTCAAAGAAACTGCACAAAGCATGTGTATGAAAGGTAGGGATGCAAGAAAACAGTTTTGCTAAAAACTTCAGGCTGTGCTGACAGCAGCGTGAAGAATCATCAGGCAGGCACTCGCCCACAAGGACCTACCCAGAGGCTCCCACCTTCAGGCCTGAAGGTGCAAGCTGAAGGCCCATCTCACTCTGCAGGGCAGGGACAGCCAAAGGGAGAAGGCTGAGAGCTTGCTGTGCTCACACCTCAGCACCTATTCCAGGAGGACTACAGGGACCTTGAGTTGTGCTTGTCAATCTTGTCATGACTTCAGATGTCTGCCTGAGGTTTAACTGGGGTTCATTTTCAGAAGATTTGAATTTACTGGAAGCAAATCTGCTTCAAATCATCTCAGATCTGATATCTTCAAGGTCAAAATTCATTTTGCCCTTGTCAACTAAGACTCAGAGGAAGGTACTACTGCAAACAGCTGGTAAAAGAGATTGGGCTGGTGAGGAAAAGACTGGTCTTCTGCTTGGTCTGCAGAAAGCTGCCAAGAAAGCCCTGTATAGGAAAAGGCCCTGGGTACAAACATCCTCTTCAGAGAAGGAGAAGCACTCAGATGGTGCTTATTCCACTGAAAAATGTCATTTCTGATGGAAGCCAAACAAGGAGGAAGGGCACAACAAGAGGGTGCCTCCCAGCCCAGACATGGTACCTCTGGGCACCACAAGTGCGGCATCCAGCCTTGCCTTTAGCCTGCAGGGCTTGCTCACATTAGCCTCCTTCACCTTATTGGATTTATTGGATTTTGAGCAATAAAAAACACATTTAGCAAGCATATCAGGGGCTCAGCATTGCTCTTTCACCCCTCTCCCTTTGTATGCAGGCAGGAGTGAAACGTAATGGATACAGATGAGAAAAAACCTCACAGAAAATTGAGACTTATGACCTGACTTGAAGGTTCTGTGGTTGGCATTGAGGAGGAGGGAACAAGTAAATGGCTGTTTGGGAAAAGGGCTAACAGTCTCATTTTCACCATACTCATCATGTCTTGTGCTCAAATGTTTGTTCTGAAAAGAAAATTATGGCTTTGAGTTATTGGCAGCAGGAAGTCAAGCAGGCAGAGGCAACCTGCAAGATTCAAAGACATCCTTCTTCTTCTTTCTCATCTTGAAATATATTTGTGTTTAACAATCTCAGGTAGGAACTGCTTTAAGGCAAAAGAATTAACTTGGAATATTTTTAGTTGGACTAAGTATCTGTGTATTTTTATAAGCTCCTATGAGGACTTTACATAAAGTTTTGATACTTGATTTTACGCTTCATAGTAGCTGACCTTCCATGCAAGTTCCAGAAATGGCTTTAAGCTAACACAAGAATCTCATTCTTATAATAACAAAGAAGCAGCAGTTTTGGTTACAAAGCTTTCAAAGACAAGAGATCGATAATTTGCTGTCATTGTTTTTAAATGAACTTCTACAAATTTTAATATCTCTATTCCTAGAAAGCAAAAAATTTGCTGATTAACCTCTCATTCCCACAAGGTGGAATCTAATTAGAGTGTGAACCTGACAAGGGTGATCAGGAATTGTAATGACTCTGTAAGTGCATCATTTGTCATTATAAAATATCTCAGAAACAAGTTAGATCAATAGAGTGGGATTCCACAACATGCCAACTAAAATCCTCCAGAGCACACCTCTGTTACTTCTCTGGTATAGTGTCATTCACGGCCATCCTTCTGGTTCCTTGATGCAACAATTAATCCTGTGTCATACGTAATCTTCTGTGGGAACTGGCTGCTTAGCAAAACGCAGCTCACCCTGGATGTTGACTGCTGATGTAAGTATCCACATTAATCCTGCAAGGAGGTTTTCAAAATTTTCAGTACGTTTAGGGTGCAATTAAATAACTGAGTGATTATCAAAATATGCTGGAGAATATTAAAGCTGTGAGCAGATGCCTCTGTTACGCATTTCAATAGAGCAGGTTGTACCTGCTGGTGTTGGAGCAGCCCCTCAGCGCACTGAATGAGCCTCCTTCCTGAAATATTTAAAATTAGTAAGAAATCAACATGATCAACCAGGAAAACCGATTTAGCGGAAAGTTTAAGTGAAAAGAAAATCACTATTTCTGGTAGAAAAACTTTGCCTGCCCCACTGTCCAAATGCAGTGAGTGGCTGTAGGCAGCTGGAACTGCTGCTGGAGGCAGCTTTTTCCAGAGGTTCCTGATCACTATTCAGGTTCTGCAGCAACCTGCTGTTAGTAACACCCAATATAGTTCCCCAGCCACACATTTTTCTGCCTCTTGCTTGTTCACTTGCTTTCCAAGCCTTATGTTCTTTAAAAAAAGTCCCCACAGCCCACAGTCCTTTCTTCATTTTTTAAGTCACATTTCATTAATTACATTGCATAATCACTATATCAAGAAATAAGAAATTAGAGTATGAATTGGTAGTTACATATACTTCATGACAATATGCTTTTCTATAGCTGTTTGCTTTCATTTCTGTTTTATGCAAGTTCATAAATTTTTACTTTTACTGCTGTCCCACATGCCCAGGGTCTAATTCTGCGCACACATATGTTGTCAGCTATTTGACATGAGAGAGCTTAATTTCTAATTCACACCAGTGCGTAATCAGATTACCGACTTCTCTGTTTATGGACGAAGAAGTTGCAATACTGCAAGGGAGACTGACTTGGGATTGCTGCTAGGCTGCCAGCTTCCTTAGAATTATTAACTGCAAGGAGCTGCACTGCATGTCAGTGCAGGGCTTACATGAAACAAAGACAGGGCATAGCTTCCCTCCAGTCAGCTGTGCAAAAATCCTCTATTTCTTCCCTCTTACCCCAAGCAGCTGTCAATGGAAAAGCCAGCAGCTATCACACACTGCTGGTCATGGACAGCAAGTTCGCATGCACCTCAAGCAATCTCAGCAAAAGCCTTTCCTGGAAGATGGCAATTGAGCTATATGCACACACATGTATGTACATGCACAATCCCATGCACCCTGCAGCCATCAATCTGGCTGCAGCTGACAAAGTGAATGTGAAGGAGAAATCCCCCCCCCCCAAAAAAAAAGCATAACTTCTGATAGATTCAATAAATCACCAGGATGCCAGCCTTCAGTCTGGCTGCAGTGCCACGAACTGCTGCTGCTGTTAACCTGCAAGTCAATGTTTGGTTACTGGAATGAGGGATTCCTCAGAGTGGACAGTTCTCTCATCATGAGAGCAATACATTATCTCTGCAAGGTGTCTTCTTACTCACTGTACATATTTCCACTCCTTGTACTACCCCCAAATTCCCTCACTGCCTCCTGTCTTCAGGTTTTGAAGGGGTGTTTTCTAAACCAATGTTTACGTAATTGATATTTGAACCAAACCAAGGAGAATTCACACCATCACTGAAAGACATGCTTAAAACTTAAAATATTCAGTCCAGTATATGAATGGATGAAGTCCAGTGTATGGAACCAATGAAGAAACAAATATAGATTTTCCTCATTTGTACAAGCCAATATCTGCAGAAATATACAAATATGTTTGTTATGATTACTTTCTGATCTTATTCTCTACATTCATTTTAAGAAAACGTTTAGATTAAATATTTGTAATTCTTTTTATAAACAAAAGGTGTACTAAAATATTCTGGTATATGTGCAATGATTCCTTCAATTAATTTTCTATTAAAGTGAAGGTGAATAGTAGTAAATTACAGCAAGAAGGGGAAAAAAAACCCTATAATAATGAATTATTCTGACTAGATTTTGGTTGCAAATATGGAATGCCATGAAAATAGGATCAATGATGTCTACATATCATTGACTCAATATGGGGAGTATGTTGTGAGAAACGAAGGAAGTGAAAAACAGCCTGCATGCAACTGCCTTGTTACCAGGGAAGACAAGCAAGTGGTTTTTGATATGAAAATCTGTAAGCAGAGGGAAAATGGGTCTGTGTCTGAACAAACTGAATGTCACCTGCAGAAACCTGTACAGACAGTAGATGACTTTACAAGTAGCACTTAGTAGTGCACCTCTTAGCAGATGTCTCCAGGCTGCTGAATGAATTCTGATGAATCATAAGCAGTGGCAGAAGCTAAGACTATCTTTAGGATCCCTTCAGTCTGTTTTGTGTATGCCTGTTAGCAGACTCAAACAGGGAATGAGAAAAGAACAAACGTTGGTCCCTTTCATCTTCAAATGCGCCTTCAGAGTAATAGCCAAAACTATTTAAGAAAACAAAACAAAGAAGAAAATATATTTATGGCTACAAAACTGTATTAATTTGCTTTAGCACACTAGTATCCAAAACTCACAGGTGTTTCCTTTTGATTCCCTAGTTAATATTGTGGCCATTCTTTAGCGCCAGAGACCAAAGCCGTATTATGTGAATGTACCAATAACACAGCATTTACAAACTGTCCAGAAAATGCACAAAAATGTAGGAAATAATAGGAAAAAAAATTACAGATACTTATACTTTACATATGAGGAACTTCAGGAAAGAAGAACAAATTCTTCCTCTTCAATCTCACCCAAAGTCCATAGTAGATCCCAGGAGCCCTATGCTCCACCTGACTGCATTCATTTAGACTTCTGTCTGCAGAAGCTACTGCATTATAAAAAGAAAGAGGTGAACCTGATTGATCTGAGAAGTAGTTTTAATTGCATGCATAACTATTACTCATACTGCTAACAGGATTCAATATTTCTACCATGTGAGAGCTCTGGGATGAGTAATGTTTTTGCACACATGAAGACTTAGAGGAGCACAGCTATCTCCCCACCTATAAGGGTAGCCGTGTTCCCAGTCTTATTCCTCAACACTCTGAAACTGCCACAAAATACTGCAGACATGCCAAAAGTAGTTTGAAGTTTCTTTCTGTAGAGGTTTATGTTTCTTTGAGCCTTAAAATCTTGCTTGCCATGGAAGATGCTGCACCCCATGCTGAACACTTGGGCCACAGGATCAGCAGAGCCCTGTCCGGTGCTGATTCTCCAGGAACATTCTTGTATGCTGAAGATAGGCCTGAACATTGTATTTCTAGTTTGAGACCATATCCAAAATCCACAGTCCAGAGGGGCTTTATTGAAGGTTCAAGATTAGAGCACAAGCTTGAACTAGATGTCTAGCAAGACTGAAGGTATTTTGTATTCAATATACATAGCAAGACACCCAGAAGCAACCTCCCTTTTTTAAAGATCAGACCTCAGCTAATAGCTAAACTTCTGAAACATTATAAAAATTCCCACAACGAGAATTAACCCAGCTTTCCAAGTATTTATGTACCTAATAGGTAGCTCTGCAAGCTTGTCAAGGCTTTGCCAAGCTTACTACGACAGAACTTGATGTGACCAATTTCTTTGTCCCCTCCACATGAAGTTACTCCACACCACCTTCTGCATCTGGGTTATCTGTACTAGGCACCACGTGGAAGCAAAATTCATTCCGAGTCATTGTGTTGGGCTGAGAAATTTTACCTCAAGCTGTTTGTATATAGAGTTACCATCCTACAGTCCCACAGTTGGCAGTAAAGCTGGACTGAAGACAAAAAAAAAAAAAAAAAGGAAATTCCTTGTATTTGAAGGGTTTGAAGTTTGGATTAATAGTTTCTACCTATGGAAACTGAAGCAGGGGAGTAGGGGTTTATGTTAGATCTCAAAGGCTGCAGGAAAGAAAGATGCTTTCCAGATTATGCAAAACAGAAAAGTTCAATGACAACAGCAAAAATAGAGAAAGGAAATAAAGTACTTTAGACCATTTTCCTTCATCTATCTGGATTAATACAAACTTAAGCAAAATTTCAGAGGCATGATAGCACCTCTGGGCGTAAGAAGAAAACAAAAAAAAAAAAAGCTTTAGAAGAATAATACTGAAATCCTAATTATCCCCAACTTTACAGTTCGGTGTCACTGAATAACAGACCAAAACTCTCCTTTACTTCATTCAGTGTAAATCTAATAGCACATAACATAATTGGGTTTTTACAAATGCAAGATAATTCACAATAAAGTGAATACTTCCCCTAAAACACTGCACAGTGGTTTGTTCAAGGAGCAACAAGAAATGGCTGCCATCAGAAGTGAAAAGATGCTTTTTCTACTCCTCAAGCCAATCCAAAGAAACGTATTCCTGTCTCCCCACTTTAAAGGTGATTTTACAAGGCTCCTGGGATGCTGAAGAAGTATCTAACTCATTGCCACGTGTATAAAACAGCAGATGAGTGATTAATCTTCTGGGTTATTCTTTCCTTACGGTATTAATTTATTGGCTGGGCATTGTTTATGTACATGTTTCTTTGTCATGGCAAAAGACATTATTTTAATTAGCAAAATGAACGATGGGGTAGCAAACAATCCTGTTAGGAGGACTGCAGCTCAGATTTCCAAGCTAGCTGTTAGGAGAACACTACTTTGTCTACCCATTTCTGGGGTAAGAGAAAGGAACTTGAGAATAGCAGCAGCCTTATGCAGGCAGCTAGCAGTTGTTTTGTCTTAGTTGCCATCCAAGAGTGAGCCTCCCTGGTGAACTAAGCACCAGTAATGAAAGAGGCAATAAACCTCACATGTTAGGTATAATCAATATCAACGGGCTATGAAGATGATGCAGTCCAGGACCAAACTTGGCCATGCTATGCCGTTGGCTGCTATTGCTTACAGCCATAAATGCTGTTCTTTAGCATGTTCCTGGAAGACAGTCCTCTTCTTCCATGTGTAACTTTTTTTCAGTCTCTTCAGATTTCTGTTGCCTTTTCAATAAGAAAACATCTGAAATCTCCCTTATCTCTCTTTTTTCAGTCACAAGTGTGTCAGTCACAAGCCCACGCTACTCAGCCAACTTGATTGCTGCTTGCACTTCAGCTGACAAGCTGTGAAAGTTTTGCCTGCCCGAAATCATTGTGAACATTTTCACTTCCCTTTGTTAGAATTATGAGATGTTTGCATCTCATTGCCACGTACCGCTGTACCTTCATACATATACATCAGTGAGTTTAAGTGATATCAAGCATCACATCCAACTAGTTAGGAAATACTACCTTGTTAATGAGACTCAATGTTACTGCCAGCTGCTCATTCCAATATAACTTGAGCATGCATAGAAATAATTACTTTATCATCCTTTTTATATTCTCGTTATAAAAAAGTAGAACACTATGTGGCAAAAAGCAGTCTGGATCATCCACTTCTGTATTTTGCAATGAACAAAGACTGTTTCAATGGAAATTACATTCAATGTTGCAATGCTTAAATTAAGCAAGGAAGAAGATGTGGGATTAGAATTGTTTCTTTTTTTTGTTGTGCTGTGAGCCTTTAGTAAATCCTAGATAGCTCTTGAAGATCTTTGGGACTCACAGTGTTGGGAGCAATCAAGAACAACTGAGGCTCCTGTGCAGTTACATGCTCTCCAGCAATTGTGCAATCTTCTAACAACTAACTCCAGAAATTATATTATCCTGCTCTCATCTTAGGTAAAATACTACAATTTATGCTTATTTGGATGCTGATGGCCTCAAATAGAGGCTTCACTGACAGCTGTGGTACCTGTAGGCAAGGGCTGCTCATTACATTTACCTGTAACTTCTGAGACAAATGTAACATAGCACCCTGCACACACAATAAAAGGACACTAGCTGCAAACACATAATCTAGCCATTATTTTGATTACAGTATATTTTCCAAATAATTTTGAAAATATGTTTTTTATTAAAGTACATGATTTGTCAAAAGTGTTTCCAGCAGGTGTAGGAAAAAGAGCAGAGGAATTGGAGCTTGCCTAACCAAGTTTATAAACCTGCTGTTTCAGTCTCAAAGATGAATTACACTGCAGGAGCACGTTCACTAAATGTTCATGCTCTCCTTCTTGCCCTCCTACTTATGTTCAAAGAGTAGAATGGAAAAACATAAATCAAAGTCTTAGAACATATTTCTTTTCCAATTCCAAAGCAGCCATATCTTTATACTAGAATTATAATCCTCCACAATACAAATAAAAAGCGTGGCCCAGCAATCACCACTTCAAAATAATTACAGGCAACACAGTAATTTACACTTATCTAAAGCCTTTCACCCCAAGGATCCCAAAGCAATTTATACACAATATAGATGGGGTTGATAGAAAAAGAATAATGCCAAGGAGCTACTTGGAAACTGAGGGATTCTTTGAAATATGCAGATCTCTGCAGTCCAAAAATTTACATATCCATTATCCTGCTAGCAGTTTGAACAAATCTATCACAACATTCTGTCCCAAATTTAGGAATAGTTCTGAACCTTTCTTCAGTTTCAGTTGATAATTTTGAGAAATTAAGAAAGAACTTAATAATACAACACTGCCCATCAGACTTACCTAGGTTCAGGAGGTGCTCATCTGAGGCACTACCAGGATTAACGCGTCCTTCTGGAGAGAAAAAGGGTCTCAATTTCTATGCTCACTTCCCATTTTCTTTATAAATTTTTTTTCTGATCTATGCAGGCTCTGAGTAAACACTGGCCTACAGGCAGAGCCTTACTTCTTCTGTTCTAGCTCTGAAGTATCATGATTTTGTACCAGCTGCTCAGCAAATTTAAACAGCCAGTCAATGCGTGCTTGCTGGGCTTCCAATAGTCAATTGCACCAGGCCATGGAGGTACACATCAGTCTTTAAACATAGCTGTAATATAGTTGCTAGTTTCCTAATCTCAAGCCACATACCTGGAGCACTGAGTGAAAGGAAGCACAGGGAGCTGACTGGATATGTATTTCTAAAAGTTAACTGGTAATCCGCTTACATCAATTTTCACATAGGAAAGGGCTAATGGCTCTTTCTATATTATATAAAAAAAGATTTTGTATTGGTTTTCCTCAGTTTTCAAAGTGCGAACACACAAACTTTGAAAGCATTAGCTGTGCACTTTGTAGGATTCCCAGAGGACAAATATGGGGAAAACAAAATTTCTTTTGTAATGTGAGTTACAGATGCCAGTAGCATCAAAGCTCCCTGGCAGTATTCAGATCCAAAGAGATCACTGCAAACCCCAGCGTTTTAGGGGAAGCTATGTATTATTATCCCATTTTAGAACTGGGAACTTGAATCAAAACACTGTAATGCCACAGGACAGTTCAGTCTCAAGGGTAGGAAACTTACTCTTTTCCCTGATTCAGTCTGCTGTAACATATTTCTCTACCAGAATATGTGCATAAGCCTGTCAGGGTAATACAGAACTTTTAATGGATTGAATGAGAACAGCACATACAACAGGACTGCAGCACCAGATCTGCATGGCTAATGCATCTGCAGTCAATCTGATCAGAGAAAAGGACTGGCCCCACTCCTTGCTATCAGGGGTGTTACTGGCTTAGGATGGCGGAAAAGCTAACTGGTGGGTGTGTGTTTTGTCATTTTTAATAAAATAACATTTGGGGAAATCTTATCATTTTTAGGACCCACATGGCACCACATTTCTGTTTCACTTCTGAGTGACAGCTGCAGCATTTCTCAGCAGGGTAATAGAAATTTTCTACGAAAATACAGAAAGAGAAGTGATTGGTTGGGAATTTTTTTGCTCTTCCTCACGATCCCTGATCCACTGATATCTGATCTGCTGAAGACACTCAAGACAAGTGAATTATTCAAGCAGTTTCATAATGGGATGCTGGAGATGGTTGATTGCATTGCCTTACAACATATTTCTTTTCCTTATTACTTTTTTAGGTGGCAAAGAGGCAGCAAAATTAACATCTTTCTTTAATGAAAGTCCTCAGAAATTGTGACTATTCAGTGCTGTCTGTTAAGAAACAGATGCGAAATCAAAAAAAAGGTGAATAAATAGAAGGCCTCATAATGAGAGTGTTTCAGGCTAAACTCTGAAACTAAACCAGCAAATATATGGGGTTTATTTATTCTTCAATCTTCATACCGCTTCAGTTTGTGGTTCACATCTTCAAGAGGAGAAAAACAATTTAGTAGAAAAGCTACCCATAGAAGCTATGCCAATTTATACCACCTGGGAATCTCACCATGTGCTAATCTGTATCATTCATCCCCATTTCTTGACATAGAACTGCCGAGGGACTAGCCTGGATCTGGAAATGTATTACCCAAGTGTGACCAGTAATGCTGTCTCTCTCCCGTTCTCTCTGGACCATCTAAACAAGAACAATCTTCAAAACTGGATTTGTGAAAGTGAGTGGAGGTAAGGTCAACCAACAAAAAAATTGGACTGAAGAAGTAAGTCTCTGTTGTTGCCTTTACTGCAGGCAGGAGTTAATTCCATAGTTCATTTTTATCTTCTGTGTTCATATATTTATGAAAATGATTTATAACATGGAGCTTGTAACTGCAAGGGAGTGTATTAGATGACCCTAGTGGTCCCATGAATCTTCATCTGTGGTTTCACTGCTCTTACAGAGTGCAGCTGTTGTGAGAAGCTGGTCTGGAAACAGCAAGAATTTTGATTATCAGCACAATAGGTCTTGCACTGACTTTGGAGTTCAATAAAGAATCATTGCATACACCTGATAACAGGGAGTACATATGTGCTGTTTCCTATGTTTCTAATTATAGCACACTAGACTGGAAAGACATTCTGGGATATTCAGTCCAGTCCCTGGCTACTGAAGTGACCAAGTAATAAAATCTATTTTATAAACTGATGGGTTGCTTTGTCCTGTCAAAAGATATTTCATGTCCTTTAGTTTTATTTCTAGTTACAGAAACTTTCAGTCAGTGCCAGGCATACTCTTGATGGAAGTGTCTTTTGCAGTCTCAGGACAGAAAGCATTAGGAAGGAAGGAGGAAAGAGGGAGGCCCAAGGAGTATCCTTAAGACACAACTTTACTGTATTAGGTTTTCTTAAGAAAAAATAATCTTTAGAAGAAGCTGAATTCTTCAAAATTCAGAAGCACCATTTTCTCCTTGCCTCATTTCAGAACTATGCAAGCTCTTCAGCTAAAAAGGGGGAAAAAAAAATATAAATCTTTCATATGCAGCTAATGCAGACCTGAGCCTTTCACATACTGATATAGTCGCAGCCACCTTTGCCTCAGTGGTTTTGTGCATTTACTACCCAGTACAAGGTGGTGCCTAGCAAGTGGCATGGATGCAGACTCACCTAGGAAAACACATCTGTGCATCAGTGTGCTGTGCTCAGACCTGGAGGTTGTGCTGCTCTCCTGTCCTCTGGGATCTTCGAGACACGGAGTTTGTGTGCTTTCCATGCTCAGTCATAGCAGCAGGTGAAAGATATGAGGCTCCACAGCTCTAGGAAGAATGAAACATCTCAGTATCAAAAAATATGCATTGACATACAATCAATAAAGAATTAGGATTTAGGAATGTATTAATTTACAGTGTACATGGCTGTATGGAAACAGGCCTTCTCAAGCAAAATTCAACTTGTCTTACCATTAAAGTACAAATTTGTCTGTAAAAGTAGTTGTGCTGAAGTAATAAAATTCTGCTTATTTGATTTTATTCAAGAAAATGCTCTATCTGAAAAGAGCAGTATTGGACTACACAACAAAGTTCGTTCTAAATGGATTAAAATTATAGAACTGATAGATCTTAAAGCATAAATTTAAATGTAATTATCTGTCTTAGTTCTGTGCTGCTGCATTGCATTTAGAAGCAGATATAAGTGATCATTAATAAAATACATAGTAACAATAAAAACTAGTGAGGCAGTCAATAATATTGGGAACTGCTGGATTATGTGAATCAATTGGCAAAGTAATGCAGATTTTACAACTGCAAAATGTCAAGCATTAAAGTTTCTTAAAAGATAGAAAATAGAATAGCTGGGCAGGCTGGCAAAGACAGACACTCATCATAGAAAAAACCCAACGAAACGTGACATCCACAACTGAGAAGGTATGAGAGGTCAACCCAAATATTTGGCTACATGAAAAGCAGAACCCAAAATGCCTAAGACGGACTGTTTTCATATTTTTAAAGAAGCTGTTGAAAATGCTAGAGAAGGGGAGGGAAAGAAAAGGAGGATGAAGGCAGAATAGGGCAGGACAGGGCATAAGCTGTGTGATGGACACAGAGATATTATCAGCACTGAATAACTCAGAGCTCACCTGGTATCACGTAGGCTTATAACAAAGATATTAGAGGTTTCACCACTCATGGCTCACACCATTCTCACACCAGATGATGTGAAAGTCTTCACTACTCCATGGCTGCTGTTGGAAAAAGACTTCTTCACCTCCAGCTTATAAGAATACTAATATCTTACAGCTTTTATACTATTTCAGAGAATTATAGAACCATAGAACAGTTAGAGTTGGAAAGGACCTTAAGATCATCTAGTTCCAGCCTCCCTGCCATAAGCAGGGACACCTCACACTAAACTATGTCACCCAAGGCTCTGTCCAACCTGGCTTTGAACACCACCAGGAATGGAGCATTCACAGCTTCCTTGGGCAACCCATTCCAGTGCTTCACCACCCTTACAGTAAAGAATTTCTTCCTTATATCCAATCTAAACTTCCCCTGTTTAAGTTTTAACCCATTACCCCTTGTCTTATTACTACAGTCCCTAGTGAAGAGTCCCTCTCCAGCACCCTTGTAGTTTCCCAAGCTAGCTTTAATATGCTTTGGGAAGACAAGCATCAGGTAAAATCACCAGCTTAAATTTAAAATCACTGTAGCAATGTACATGCAATCGCTCCCAGTCATACCTGTCTTTAAAATATAAACAGAGATATGCTGCTTCCATATACGAGATGTTTCATAAGATAGATGAATCTGAGCTTTATCATCTATAAATTACAATTTGGGAGCTGCCTGTGTAAAGACTTTTCTTATAATATCTGAACCTATAGTGTATTTATATCCACCTAAAGCTCTAAAGTAGCTACCCACAAAGATCTTTACATGATGCTGATTAGAGTAATTTTAAAACATGTTTCTGTGAGAGTGTTTAAAACCTACCACAGCGTATGATGACCAAGGACTCTCAGTACATACTGTACACAGAAGTGGTCAGCTCTTGCAAAGAAAGGGCATTTGGTTTATGAAAACAAGGCTTTTCTGCATCATTTGCACAATGTAAATTTTAGGAATGTCTCTGAATACAGAAATTCTGTGTTGCATTAAAAAAAAAGGAAGAATATTTCTATATCTCTTTTCAAAATCTTGTAAAAATATACATTCAAAGGATCAAAATATACAATAATATAATATTATGTCTTAGAAAATTAAATATTTATTCCAATCATGGTATAAAAGTATTTAGAATATTTATTTGTAATGGATACTTTCTCACATATACACGCAAAATATATATGTCCCAACTTAGGTTTTGGGGAAATGCATGCTAGCCTGAGATGGAAAAGTGTGAAATCAGGACACCCTGATTTTATGATAGCAAATACAAGACATGGATTAGTTGCTAACTTCACACTCACGTTTGCAGATAATTAGCAGGTTGGTATGAAAAGATGAAACTTCTTTCTGGAGGTTTCTAGATTATATACATTTACAACATATGGATCTCCTTTGAGTCCAATGGCTTTGAAATGTTCTTTTGTGGAAAATATGCATGTAAGATGAAAAAGCAAATGTTAAGTAAAATGATCTTGCTTTCATGGTAAAAATCAAGTATACAGGCAAATACGCATTTTATTGTCATTTTATTACATGCAGTTTGCAAGTTGAATTATAATATTAAAAAAATTACAATCTGATCATTTCCTTTTTTAGAAAAACAAACAAATAATTGTAATTGAGGCTAATTTGATCTCATGTCAGCCTTCTGACATATTCTAATTCCACATAACTTCATATATTGCAGAGAATAAACTGAATTTACTGCAAATCTCTGCAGTAGTGTATCTTTTCTTCTACTTATCTGACAAGAAGACATTATGCAAGATACTTTATATATTCTTTCTGCTGATAGGAAGCATTTTATTGTTACTACTATTGTTATTGTATCCTTCAGATGTCACGTGAGATATATTGAAGAAGATTTTGAAAGAGAAAAGCTAGTTCTGAGACTGTGCTGTAATTAGACCATTTTTATGACCTTCCAGTTCTCAGCCCAGCTAAAGGTAATTTCGCTTGCCACAAACCCAGCTCAGAGCCAGTTTAAGACTACTGAATTCAGTTATGCTTTAAGATATGCCACAGCTTGTGGGCTACTGGGTTTGTCCTCTCTTTTCTGTCACCCCAGATAACATTCATACAGGGTGTCAAGGATACAAGATGAATCTTTCACCTTTTTAATCTTGTGCTTTGTTTTCTTGACCTACAGCACTGGATGAAAATGTCATATCAACAACTGCGTGTACAATTTTTCTGCTCTGAATTGTCAGTTAATCTCATAAAAACAGAGTGTACCTAGACACTGTCACCTTTTCTCCTCAGTCTCACTGATTTTTGTCAGCACAGAGTGTACTTCTAAGTGAAAGGCATATCAAAAGTTGGCATAAAAAGGGTGCTTCAAAACACCGTTAACAACACAAAACTGGAATACATTTTACTGCAGAGAACACAACAATGTGGGATGTGTCATATGTCCAAGACTATGAATGGTCTGGTGATATACCTGAAGAAATCTGTTATCTGCCAAAATCAGGTAAACCAGTTGAACTTTTCATTGTCTAACATAATGAGCCCCTTGTCTTGCTTGATACCTCAACATCTATTGTGATACTAAGAAATGATAAAAATGGAACAAGTTTAGAAAAGATTGGAATATTAAATACTAAGACAAAGTTCAATACTCATGTAAAGTAGACTTGTAGAGCTGGAAGAAGTGAGCAGCTAGGTAGTCCCATTTACGCTATGTGATCAGGAGTGTGCAAATACTGCATCATAATACTCATGAATCCTTTATGTACCTATCACCCAGTCATAAAAATACTTATGAAATCTATGCAGACAAGTTTCCCTTTTGTGTTAATTTGAT
>JBCJKH010075545.1:0-10381 GCA_039877255.1 Loriculus beryllinus | reverse complement strand
GAAGGCTGCTATGAGGTCTCCACACAGCCTTCTCTTCTCCAGGCTGAACAGCCCCAACTTTCTCAGCCTGTCTTTATATGGGAGATGCTCCAGTCCCCTGATAATCATCATCAGTTCTCCCTGTATATGTGTAAGCATTTTTAGCTTAGTGCCATTGTTTCTGTTTTCTGTTCCATGGGATGACAGGGTAAGGTATTAACTGTATTGTGATCTTGACTGGAATTTCTTTTGGTCAGGAGCTTAGACCTCATTGCTCACTAAAGGTAGTGCAAGCTGTGCTGTTCTGCTTGGCCTCTCACTTCTCTGGCCACTGGATTTCTCTAACTAGAGTTCTCTAGGAAGTTTTTTGTTTGTTAGATTATTCCCTCTTCTACAGGAGATAAAGGGTAGTGTAGTGTAAAAGTACATGAACACTTAAGAAGCAGGTATACTGTAAACATGTAAAATCCTCATTTCTCTGTCTCAAGTGCATACTCATATATACATCACTGAAGATTTATATCGATACATCCCCAGTGGTTATAAACCTGGCAAGGGAGAAGGTAGAAGAAAGAAGTGATGGCATAATTGGGCCAGTGAAGAAGCTGTAAAATTCCATATAGTGTGCCTTTGAAAAAACAGCTGACCCATGTAATGCCTTGTTTAGATTAACTCCCAGCTTGCCTTAAGCCTGTATATAATTGTGTTCAAAGATGTGCCAGTATCTTTAAGTCTTTAGCCCTTTTCAGTTTTTTGAACACCTTTTGCAGCTCTTTCTATGCCTGTTATCAGGGCATATCAGCCTTTTAAATATAGATTGTGGAGTGTATCCTCTTTGAAAACTGTAACCTTTATTTCCCTGGTATGAATGATTCCTTTAGTATCTCTTTATTTCAAGCCATAGTAAAGATGAACAGAAGAGGAGCTGCTTGGCAGAATGCTGTGTGGAAAATTAATTTACAAACCTTATTAGAGGGAGGACACAAATAATACTGTTAGTTTCTGTATTTTTTTTTAAAAAGTAAAACAACCCAACCAAAAAACATGCAAAGAAAACCCCTACCCCTAGTTCTCCTGACTAGCTTGTCGTCAGTTTGTAGGGTATGCCATAAATATTTGTATGTTTGTAGATTCATCCTCTCTTCTAATATTTCCATCTGCAAAAATTCGGGTTGCTTTCTATTTTCTTAGCTTGAATCATTTTAGTGTGTGATTCTCATGTAGTATCTTGGTTTTGCATTAGTTACCTTGATTTATTAGTTCAATTGTTAAATCCTGTCAATTTTAGATATGGTTTTTTTGAGCTTAGTATTTCATCTCTAGAACTGTAGAAAAGGATTTTTTATGCTTTTGAAACTTAAGTATGGGGAAATACTTATATTGCAGTGAATTCTTTCGTATATTTATAGTTAGTGTTTCAAAATCAGTTTTGTATCTCTTCTAGACTATACTTTATTGTGCTTTGGATGCTTGCAGGAAGATTCTGTATAGACTTGTATAAGTCTTAAATTACCTTTGAGGTAAAAACTTAAAAAAATCAGTGTATTTTGCAGCATTTATAAAGGCTGCTCGAACTGAATTATTTTAACTTAATCTCAGATGTTGTTTACCGTTACTCAAAAGCAGATTTTGTGAATAAAGGGTAAGAGCTAATAACTGCCTCCCTGTCCTTCACAGCATTTTCCATGGAGTTGCTTTCATTCTTTAGTCTGATGCAAGATTTTTTTTCACTTGTTTGTGCATTTCATTCAACAGTGAAGCAAAACAGGAAGGAGGAAAAGGTGGTGATAAACACAGAGAGATATTCATAGAGATATTCTTTATTATCTGACAATATTACAATTTTATTTTTCAAGAGAAATTTTTATTAGAAGATCCCTTGATGAAGGAAGAATGGAGGGAATGTTTTCTGTATCGGATGTATATTATAGCTTGTTACTAAGTCTGTTTAAGGGCTGGAAGACTAAATCTGAATGTGAGAATTGAAAGACTTGTGAACAGCCTTTGAGAATCTCTAGTAGTAGTAACTGGTAGTATTCTAACTTGTAAAGCAAGAACACAGTCAGGAAACTGGATCACTTTTCATCATGTATGTGAGTAGTAGGAAGGGTGAACAGGTGCAGATGAGATTTTTACAGCTGTAACTGAGTACTTTCCAAAGATGTTAATAAGATGTGGCAAACGTATTAAGGTAGAACTGGAAATTTCAGTTGAATGTTATTTTTGATGTTTTTTTTTTTTTTCCCAAGCTGTTTCAGAGTTTATATGGGCTTTTTGTTTGCTGTAGGTCTTGCTTCTGTATATGTGATGGAAAAAGGAGATACTTCTAGAAGATACTTCAAAACAAAGGATTTATGGTGGCTTAGCGTAGATGGTGGTGTTTCTGGAGTTGCGTGCTAGGGACAGTGTTGCTATTCTCCATTTTTCAGATTTTAAACTTGCTTCAGAGTTGTGCCCCCTATTTGAAAATTGCAAAAGTTGAGTTCAAAAGTCTCTTCATATCTTCAATTTGGCTATTTATGGAAGTTGAAAACATAGTTACCCTCAGTAATGACAAGTCACATGAATAAAAAGAGCGCTTTGGCAAAGAAAATGTGGTTGCTGTTGTGTCATGCTGAGAAGTCCAGCTTCTTATTTCATCTGATGAAATAAAATACCCACTGTTGGTGGAATCGACTTTCAGCTTTCTGCTCCAACTAAAGAACAATATAGAATTTAGGGCCTGCACCTTGTGTATCTGCTGGCCAAATGTAGGTGCCAATAACTGTTTAGATGGACCTTTTTCTGATGTCTTTTATATATGTGTTCTCTGCATGCCATGGTGTACCTTGAACTAAGGATTGCTACACTGCTTGGTATTGCATTGTTTTTTAAAGACAGGAAGAATTCAGATTTCAGGGGCTTATAAAAGCAGTAATTTAGCACTTAAGGCAGATTGTTGGAAAGGCTGAGAAATGTATCTCTAGCTGATAACTTGTTTTTCAGAAAATGTTCCTTAGCACTATAGCTGTGGCTGCTCTTTGGAAATGGTCAGTGTATAAGCAGACTAAATCATCTATGTATGTGTAAGTAAAAAAAAAAGGTTTAAAAATATTTCATGTCAAAAAGCAATCTTTGTTACCATTTTAAGATTTGCATTCTTTGCAGGCTAATCTGGAAATCAGAATTATCTGTTTGTTAGCCTGTGTATTGGTAGTGAAGTGTTCTAGCCTGTAGAAATTACTGTGATCTAGATAATGCCACAACAGAGTAATGACAGTAACAGTCAGTGGGAAGCTAGCAAAGTTTTGAGAATGGGAGGGGAAAAGAATAATATCACCTCTGTCACTGATAAAAATCCCAAAATCCAACCCCCCCCGAAATGTTAGTGTATCTTGTTTAAGTGTAGGTAGACATATGGATAGCATACCCGTGTGTCAGAACCCCACCTATAATAATGCTGTGCACTTCACAGAGGGTAATAAAGTAAATAAGTCTTTTCAGATCTGTCTGTTGGCTTAGGAAGTAGATGAAGTTGTAAACAACAATATTGCTAGTAAAGTCCTTTTAAAAGAAAGGACTGCACGTACCTGGATATCAGTGTAATAATAGCAAATGTATCCTTGCTATGACCTTTTGGGGAATAATTTGTGATCTGGATTTGCAGATTGGTGTAGGTGAAATGTAAAAAAAAAAAAAAACCAGAAGACAACGATGTGTCTGTTCTCATTGATTTAATGCACCGGTTCTTTTCTTGACTAATTTATGAGACTAAAATATGCTGTATACAATATGTGTTATATTTCAGCAAATGACTGCTGAAGTGGGCCTATACTTTTTATTTACTGCACTTAGGCCGCCAGAGGCAATGCTATGAATGAAGAGCATGCTTTAACATCAGACTAAGCAGGAACTAAGGGTAAGATTATTCAGTAAATTATTTCATGGTAATGATCACCGTAAATAAGGAACTAGTTTATTCTCAATGTGATTGTACCAGAAACCATAGCCTAGAGCTAAGATGGAAGGAACTCTTGAGTGACTAGAGATACCACTTTATTTCTTTTAGCCTGTTCTAAAGCATTCACAACTAGGAACTGCATGATGGAAGTGCCGTATAATTATGGTATCGAACTGGAGCATCCGATCATCCTTCTGGCTTTAATGTCTCGCAACACTAACTCTTGCTGTGCCTTTAGAATTTGCTTACAAAGATGGTAAATGTTCAGCACTCGGCTGTGGTGTAGAAACCCTTATCAGCTCATTTTGTGCAAGCCTCCAAGCACCTACAGTGCATTATTGGTGTCTGATGCAGGATTTGGTTTGTGGTTGCAGTTATATGGAGAAGTCTTCATTTTCCACTGAAGCTGGATAGACTTTCTCAAGAGAGAGATTTAGAGGTTATGAATGTTTGGCAGGCAGGGATTTTCATGATCCCATACGTGCAAATGCTAGAGTGTTGCCTGTGATAGTTCAGTGTTGGTTACCTCATGGATTTGTTAAGTACCTACTGAATGAGGACTTCTGTCTTGGGTGCTGTGTAGAGGTCAAGAATGGTGCTCATAATAGTTCAAATGCAATATTATGCTTGAATAACAAAATGAAATTTAATTAATTTTTTTGCACTTGCGAAGTAAAATCTTGAACACTTGTTAAGGTAAAAAAGTTACATTAAATTGGTTCACCATTTTTTACAATTTCTTTAAATTATTTTGGTGTTATTTTTCATATGTCAGGAATTACTCGGGTTTTTTTATTTTTTTTTTCTACTCTACAGTCTTAAATTACACTTACGGATCCTGACTTCAGCTAAGTTGTTTTAACTTTTTTTTTTTAATAATTCAGTTAGTAATTTTCCAGACTTTTTGCTGGTCTTTTTATCATATTTTCAGTTAAAATGTATATTCACCCTTTACTACTGTATATTTAAAATAATGTTATAAAGATTCTTTAAAAAACCCCACTGCAACAACAAGAAAACCATTTAAATGGAGTTCTATAAAAGCAGGAATATGTTTCAGTCTGAGTGTTGCTACATATGTGCTTCATATATGAAGCCAAGCATTCACCACTGAGCAAAGTGTGAGAACCTCACATGTAGGTAGGTCTGTATTTGGGCACTTAGGCCAGTGTGCCTTGTCATGTTTTTTCTTTGCATTTGTGTTCATAGTACTGTTTTTGAGATGTTTAGTGTTGGTCGAGTTTCATACATTAAGTACCTTTGGCAGTCAGGAGATATGTTTTAAGTGTCATAGGCATTCAGGCTTAAAGTCATTGTGTCAGTCTGTTTCCTCTTGCAGTGCAGGGTTAGGGATGGTCCAGAGCAGTTTAAGCTCTGTTCAGCAGAGAATGGCTACTTAAACAAACCACTCTACAATTAGCCTTCCTTGCTAGGGTTGTACAGACTGCAGTGGGTACAGAGTAGGAAGAAGTAAAGCAGTCTGAAGTTTTGTTTATCATCAAGGATCAGAAATCAACACATTTTTTCAGCTGACTGTAATCTTTGAAGAGCAACAAATGTAGGTACCACTGATGCTTGTTTTTTAAAAATGAAACTCTCAGAAAACTGTGCTTCATATTTAATAAAACTTATGGGGTATCTTGATCAGCTGTTTATATACCTTTGAGTAACCCATTCTTTTGAATACAGTAGAGGAGTACAGTTTTATAAATTGCTAAAACAGGCAGCAGAAGATCCCATAAGTTTAGACATAACAAAGATATGAAAGGGCCCACAGGCTGTTTTATACGTAACAAAGATATGGAAGGGCTCACAGCCTGTTGAAACAATAATTTGTAGACAGTAGTTTCGGGAAGGTATAGATGTATTGACAGCTTGAAGTTGTTTGTGGAGTGTTTTATAATGTCCTGCTTAAGTGTGCTAAACCGTTTGGCCAGGCAGATTGTTTGAGCTTGTGTGTGATTTAAGTACTTGTCTAGCCTCCTGTTTGTATGTCTTTTCTTGGGGGGGTGGGAGGGGGTCTGTTCTAATTAGCATGGATCTCCAGCAGAAACTTTTCAGGGCTCCTGATTTTGTGTGTAATCAAGATTTGAACTTGTCCAGCAGTCACTTAAGCAACAGTATCAAAGTACTGTACTAAGCACAGAGGACAGTACTGAAAGCTGCTGAAAATGTGGATACATGTTCAATGGTAGTGTCTTAATCCACTTAGTAGCAGATTTTTTTCCCACTACAGTGCAGCATAACTGTTCAAGATGAGTTATGCAGGTAAGGTAATTTCAGCTTGAGGTGCTATTAGTGTGTGCTTGTTTTTGTTATACTTGGTGCATTCCTATAAGATCAGAAGGTGCAAATCAAATGTAAGTTACACCATTTGTTTGCAGACACTGTTGATCTTTTATTTGACCCATGAGACTATAGATTACAATAACAATTCTAGTTACTGGTAACTGAGTGTTAATCTTTTTCTGTGCTTGTGTATCTAGTCAGTAGTCCTTTTAATTGCATAGTGTTAAGTTTCTGAATTTAGCATCTGTTAAGAGTTGCTTGTGCTTGGTTTAGAAATGGTATTTTTCTTTAAATTGTAAACAAATGTATGGTATCGATAACTTCTTAGGTTTTTCCAGTAACTTTGACCTTCCTGTGCAATATAAATATAATCTATTTATAAAATTTATTTAATTAACTAAAAATTATAAATTAAAATAATTAAATAAAATCAAATAAAATAATTAGAAATGTAAATTTATATGATTTATTTAATTATATAATATAATCCTCAAGATGAGAGAAAACTTAAATGTCTTTTAAGCTTCCTCTGACCTTTGCTTCACCCAACTCTATCACAGTTGTGTATAGAAGACAGAGGTAATGTCTGCAGACATAACTTACATATAAGAAGTTGCAGAAATCAAGTAATTAAAAATGCAACCATATTAGATTTATATTTCTATATATTTAGTGCTGTTACAGCTTGTAAGGAAGATGGTGATTAAAAATTAACCTGGTAACTCATGTATGGTTGTTTTCACTTCCTGTTGTGATTGCAATTTTGAGATATTTCTCTTTTTAAAGAGGCACAAGCAAAAACTTCTCAGGCAGAATGTAAATTGTGAGTGACTTGTTTGGCATTATATTGACACTGAGTTGGGGTAAGCATAGTAATAAAAATAACTTCTCTAGATTTCCTGGAAGATTATTTTCAGCTTGGTAATTTTACTGCATATATATGTCAAAGTATCATAATGTGTTTCTGTACCATGTGAAAAGATTCCATATGTCTCTGAGGAAGCTTTCCTGTGGACTATAAACAGCATTTTAATTCTTACTTCTAGGTTGACTCTGACAGAAGTGGAATGTTTTTGTTCCCTCTAGGGTTTTGTGAGGCTTCATGCAGCAATGCCTGCTCTATAGAAAGGCACGTAAGGAGAAGCAGAACAACTTAGAATCGTAGAATAATTAGGGTTGGGAAGGACCTTAAGATCATCTAGTTCCAACTCCCCTGCTGTGGGCAGTGACACCTCACACTAAACTTGGAGTGTTTCATGATTGTGTGTGTAGAAATTTGTGCATGGTGTTAGGTGTCATTGTCCCTTTGTCACTTGCAGTATGGGGTTCTCAAGCTCTGAGCATCCCTGAAATCTAGCAATGATTTTGTAGTAATAGTTAGTTTATATTTAGCATTCTTGTTTGCTTGTTATAAGCTGTTTAGTGAAAATCTTGTCCTGACCTTAACTTGAAATGTCTGCTGAACATCTTGATTAATTTCTTGGTAAGTTATTTGGTCTAAAATTCTGAATGCTGCCTGTCTATATGTGTATATGAGACCATACAAGGCTTGGTTCTTTAAAAAAAAAACCCAACAAACCCCAAACAACTGAACAAACCTGCTGGTAAGAGAAGGAGCAATTTCTGCTGTTATGGTTTCATTTCTTGCATTCATACAAAATAAGATCAAGTAAAAGTAAAACAGAAGGAACCATGAGTTAATGTCTACGTGTTTTAAGTACTTGTTAAATAATTTACTGTGGCAGTCAAATGAATTCGAGGTATAAATGTACCTCTTTAATCTGTTGAATGAGGTTATTATGTTAAGAATGGATCAGCATATTGCACTGCCAAGTGTTTCTTTAGTAGGCCTAATATCCTAAATTGGGTGAAATGGCAAGTTACTCATAAATGTTCAGGGACTGGTGCAGGATGTGCATATGCCTGCATGTTCTGTTCTTTCTTTCCAAGTTTGTGATATTCTTTCCAGTTCCCTAATTGCTTGTGAAAGGGAGGAGTTCCCAAGCACATACTTGATTGGAGGGAGAGGTGGGAGGAATGAAAGTGTGAAATGTTTATGATGGTGATTTTGGTTTTCTTCTTTCTTATTCTGGTGGTGAAAGGGATTTTAATTTTTGAAATGGTATCAGGCATGTGTGTGTTAGAGCCAAGTTTATGCAGTTCTTGGCGAGACAGCATCTTCTTATTTATGAGCTGGTAGCTAAAAGGGCCTGGTTGTGAACTGGGGCTCTGCTTTTCTGGCTGCTTTATAACAAAGAGCAGAAAAGGCAGTCCTAAAGGACTTGCTGTTTGATGCCCATATAATTTCTGAATTGATTTTGAGATGATGATGCTTTAAAGCAGGCAAAATCTGAAATGTTTTTAGTGGTTTCTGAAAAACCAGAGCAGCAAAGCAAGATAGTCTGTCTATTCTTGTAGAGATGTACCCTGTTAATAATGAAGTATACCATCTCTGGAATACTGCTGCATTGAAAATTGAGTCACTGTTCCGTCATGAAAGCATGGGTTAATATGTTTTGTAAGGTTTCACAGACTCTGCTCTTGGGATGTGTAGATTCGTAGTGCTGCTTGTTTATGCTGGAGCATGGTGAAGTAAATGAGCAGTCTTTTTATTTCATTGGAAATTAACATGCAAATGGAAGATGATGGCTTGCATGAAGGTATTTTGTAGCTTCCAGAGAGTTCTGTGATCTGTGAAAGAGAGAAAATAAGTAGTAACAAGTTATAGCAGGCCCTTGTGGCTAGCAGCACATATCTTTACTTTTTGCATTTGCCCCACCAGAATCCAGTCTCTGGGAATGTTTATTATGTATATTTACTTTCTAAATACTTAAAATATTTAGAACATGTTTTTTAGTGCCTGTGAAGTTACTGGATAAAAGTGTTTTCTCTTAAAGTATTACAAGCAGTCCTCCAAAGAATTCTGTAAAGGATGTTGAGATTGTGTGAAGCATTTGTAGGTATTTCCGAATAGGGTTTTCTCTTGATATTTACTGATGTAAAAATTAAGAAAGCCATGCAAACTTCCCTTTTAATACTTCTGAATTGGGGAGATGTCTAAGAAAGCTTGCCTATTCCAATCTCAGAATATGATAAACTAAATCATTCTTAATGCTCCAGGAACATCTATATTTTACGAATATGTAGAATGTCTTACTCATGTTTGCGTTGCAGGAACAAAAAAAAAGGAAACAAAAGAAAACACTGAACACTGGGATATCTTCTTAAATAATGGATGTTGTGTTAGATGGATAATCAAGTCAGATCAATGTAACCATGCAGTTATCCAAAATCCCAAATACCCTTTCTTTAGTGCTTCTACATCGACTTTAAAAATCCTTTTATTTGGTGAATTTACAGGTACTCTTTAGAATTCCTTCCTCAAAGTTGGTCTTTGAGTCAGATAGCTCTGGAACAAAAGTACTTTCTAGGCACTAGACCTGCTGTCTGTGACATAGGAGAAGGTCGGTATCTTCTGATTTAAGCCTGTCACTTTTGTGGATGCAGACTAACCTCCCTATGCTTTTGTTTCCTGTGATCACTAGACCAGTCATATAGATTACATTCATTGAATAATACTGCCATGTGGGTTTGCACAATTTTGTTCAGCAGTTGCATGTTTTCCAGCCACTGATATATGTTTTCTGCTTCTGTTGAAAGAGGCAAGATGTAAAAACAAAAGCCCTTACAGGAATCATGAGGTTGCCAGAAAGATCTGCATTTTGCCTCAGAAATAGAGTTAAAAGAAGTAGTTACCACTGGTAGTCTTGTCTGCCTGAAGTGACCACAAAAGAAATGTATCAAACATGATTGCTGGGAAAAGCAGGGCCTTTTTTCTTTATAAAAGAAGATCTAGGCATGTCTGAATACTATTTAGTTATAGTGTGTGTCAGTGAATGTGACTAGTTTCTGTAGGATTGTCCTTAAGTGGTAAACAAAGGTTGTTTGTAGTCTCAAACTGGTAAGAAATAGTTTGAAATGCAGTATCTGAAAAGAGATTTGCAAATTTTTTTCTGGTGGCATAAGCAGCTTTTCTCTCTTAATATCTTGCTTTTGGTCTGTGATAGAATGCCAGTGATTACAGATAGAGGCTTAAAGTGAAGGAAATAATTTGAAATGCACTGAATTACTTGAAAATGATGAGATATGTGCTAAATAGCATTTAGCTTGGGA